>CAJDSM010021965.1:0-35767 GCA_903981925.1 Ostrea lurida
TACGTGTGTGGCAAAAACACCAAAAGTTCCCCAGTCTCGCCTGTGGTTAGGACTGCCCTAGTGGAAGCACCGGAGGACTACAACTAAATGCGTATGAGTATTAATATGATGGTGGCAACGTTACTAACCTTGTGCGTAGTTGAGCCGAGGTTCGCGATAGAATTAGTGAGTTGATAGATAACTAATAGCCCACTTAAAGAACCATAATGCGCAGTATTCACCAGATTCGAATATTACATATATTTCTTCTCAAATCATTAGATTGATGGCTTGCAAATATTTGTATTCCAAAAACCTTACCTTAGTATCATGAGAACATTGGATTTCCACACTAACGATCGATTCATGGCGAATAGAATTCCAATAACCCAAAATCAGGACCAAGTAATTTCCAATACTTATAACAATTAGACTTACATGGAGTAGTGATGAGTATACTCACACCTACCATAATACACGGTATCCTAAGGTATTAAATCACTTCTCACCTCTTAACATTACAATCTGTGAGGTGCAAAAAGATAGCACAAACATCTGTGACCACTTGATCTAAAGGATCTGTTGGAGCAGTACGAGAGCGAATCACTCAATTGGGTCGGTAACCTACAACATATGACCAATGGGAGAATATGCAAGCTTTAGAGAGGGCGTACTCCACTATATCTCAGATTTGTTCACATATAACTCAGGCCCACATTCTTACCGACACGAAGATTAGAGAAAACCAATTTAATTGATGTGGTTTACCAAAATTTCTAACATTATTTGGCTAGAAGAGTACGTACCACAATGCCATGCAACGTGCAGAGACCATTCGTATTCTCCCGCAAGGCACCGGGAGTAAGCAGTCCCTCGCACGAGGACAACGCAGCTCATTCCAATAAAATCTCTCATGATTTTATGACCAATTGAAGGGTAATCACACTATCATTCGCTGACCATATCAATATTCTTTTTGGGCTTAATGAATAAACACAATATCTAGAACCACAAAGGAGGAAATAGAATATTTGACAGATTGGGGTCTGGATGGATTGTTCGTGAGTAGAGGAGGATTGCTAAATTCATATAACTCATCAAGGAGGTTTGAGAAACAAGTATTAACAAAAATAACTCTAGTAATATTTTAAACTAATTATTGGATAGAGAACATAGCTCTATCAAAAATTAATATAATATCTTGCAACGTGCTGTGAAATTAGAATAAGATAGTTCGAATAATGCATGGTAGCAACTTTTGAACGCTCGAACACTTATTTACTATAGCTAGGTGAGTCACTGACTGAAATAAATTAACTCAGTCGGGATAATGTTTTTAATACTATTAAGACTAGCACATTTTGGATGTACAATAGCATCTTCAAAATGCGTTATACTCAGCTGGAACAGTCCTGGTATTCAATCTAACTGTTCACTAGAGCTATGATTAGGAAACAGCGAATGTATGATTTGCGAAATAATATGAGATAGCCTTCTACCATCTGTAAATCCATGTTTGCTTTATACATCTTTAGGAATATATAAATTTAACATATATGCATGAGAGATGCATCGCAACCGATAGAGCACATACTCAATCAAACTATAGGCACACACCTTAAAAGTTCATGTTTATATTCAAATGACACAATGAAAAAAAGAAGGCAAATTTGTCATAATACACAAGAAACTGACCCATCTTGGGGATGAAGCCAAAAGGATGTAATTTTTTTGCTTGGATCAATAGCGTTAAGAAAGAGATAGCACGGATGCAACTTAGGCGATTGACTGTCTAGAAACTACCTAAAAAGAATTAGGAGGCAAGGGACTGGGCGACACTACATAGGTTAAGGTCACAGAGTTGCTCGAACTGCTCATAGACTACAACCTCACACTGAATCATCTCCGACGACATTTATTCTTAGTCATTACTTTTGACCATATCTGCCAATGCAAACAATGCTTACTAGTATATTGTTTGTGCCCTCTTATTGAATATTCACAAAGACAAGAATTAGACTGGTCAACTAGATGTTTTCACAAAAGCCTATGTGTCCTATCCAAAAGCTACCATACAGACATCTACCACTTTGCAACTGCATAGCAAGACTATGACGTTCAAGAGATTGACTCTAATCACCCACGCAGCATGAAAACGCTATATAAGTCCTGTTATTCGTCATTACAGACAATATTCCATTCACAACCATTCTCCGGCGGGTTTGGCATGAGGGCTCGCATCAGTGTACGAGTTGTTAATGACCACTTATATTGAAAGTGTGAACTTACTAGTAGCCACACTTATTGGATCTAAGTTGCGTCTCGTTGGCACGATTTGCCACACATTCAAATCATCATTAAGAACACATGAAGAGCTCACAGTTTATTAGTCTTTCAACATTTTGGCGTACAGTCACATAGCATCAGTTTATTGACAAATGTCATATATGAATATACTAGGGATGTTGTTGAATTAGTTATTGATAATTAAATTGGCGTGAAAAATACATATTATTATATTGAAAAAGTATTGCATTGGTTCCATAAAGCAGCCAAAAACTTAACAATATAGTTCATTGATCTTGTCGCCTGTTAAAACTAACCAATGAAGTTTGAGAAAGCCTGATCCCATATTCGCTAAATCCCTGTCTGGCGAAGGCTGGTGGCCAGAGGATGAGATTATGATAATATGTAGGTAGAGAATATATTTATAATCATAAACTATTTAATTAGTAGTTGTTTCAGTGAATATGTATCAGATGTATATATATGTATATATCTGTAGTGAGACCTTTATTACTCCTCTGCCTATTTGTATTTGGGTAAAATTTGCCATGAGGTCCATATTCGCTATCCGCGGATGTGGTTCCAATATGAGTGTACTTCTCTAGAAGACATTCTCTGTGTTAACGATTTTTGCTTAAATTGGTGAGCTAATATCTGTCAAGCACTCAATGGATACACCAATTGGTTGTAACCACGATTGAATTAACTTACTGGAGTAAGAGATAAAATATGACAGGAGCAACACACAAGGCGAACCGATAGAGTGAGTTAACAAAATTGATAGTTCATAGATATCTCATATTTATAATATCCACCTATGAACACTTATTGTGTTTAAAATTACTACAACGCAAGATTCATCTGAGAATTTGGAGGTCCTGCGCTGACTAATGTAATAGAAAATCATATTTGTTCGAGTTTGATTAAGCAACTATCTGCACAGCATGATTCATCTTCTTCATTATTCCATATATCAAATGAGAGCTACGCGAACAGGAAGGGTAGTTATTTATCCTGTCAAATAACGTATTGGGGATTATGACTTACCAATTCAGTAAATGAGTGGCATCATTAAAGGCTATATGCACCCGAACAAAGAAATTTTACAATAAGTCACTTCATTATAAGAATTCTTACGCCTACAGACAGCTAGAGAACATACTTGAGACAATCGTAACCTAAAGTTTTACACTAGGACTTAAAAAAGTGACCAAATAGGTTGTGTAGTATGCACCAGGGTATGGGATTATAATTTCAATGACTCTTGCACTTGTTCCAAATTATTCCACATAGTTTGATTCGTAAAACTTTCTTGATCACACCTACATGTAATTATCCACAGTATAAATTTCAGTAAATTTGTATTTCATTTATACTATTCTTAGAAGTCAATCAATTGGTAACGGATTCCGGCCCAGATCACAGATCATCGAGGACACTCTCTGGATTGCTTAAGGACAAGTATGCGGTTGTCAAGTATGAAACCAGACCTTGTGTAAAAACAAGGTGAAAAGAGATCATATAATGTAGGACGCTAAATCGCTAGAGTACTTCACTTACTGACGAAATATCATTTGATCCCGCAATGGCAACAAATCAGACTTGTGATAACTCCAAATTATCATCTGTTCACACAATAAATGAGTGAATGTGCATGTGGTGACTCTCGCACTCGAGTAAGTGTGACCACGAGGTTGCACCCTGACCAAATTTTTGATCTCTACAGTAATAAGACGGACTTTACGAAGTGAATGACTAAACAGAGCTCATCAAGGTTGTACTGTACGTAAGCGTAATAACCGATCACTCTAACCTGGGAACGGAGCGAACAGGTTATTGTGGTTAGGCAAGAACATTTGTTGTACACCAGAAGTAGAACTTACTAGGTTGTTTGCTAAAAATGAATTTTGAGATTCGTATAATTAAGTCAGGCACGGAGGGAGGAAAGATTGGAGGTGGAACAAAGCACATAAATACAGAATCTATTCGAACTGATCGCCGACTGTCAAGGGTGAGACAACAGGTAAGTACGAAAACGGTCCCTGTGAATACGCAATCCAGTTGAACATCAAGGTACAACGTATGCGTCAATACACGAATTTGTAGTACATAATTCAATGTCTATAGGACAGGTGGTGTTGATATCTCTGATGGTAGCCTTGGACATCAAAACTGGCGTACGACTCTCTCTAGAGTAGCCTTAATTTAATAGATACTGATCCGAACGAACCTATGAAGTCCTGTATGTACCTCGTCTTAGGGTCGATATCTGAACTAAAGAGGACACCCTCTTGCGATTAGGCCATCAGTCACTGGTTCAGAGGTCTAAGAGTGGAAAACGAAAGTTAAGCATGCAATGCATTTCATTAAAGAAACTCTTATTCATTTCTTTTAGAACGCTTGGACATAACTTAAGAAGTATTGAAGAGAATAATTTTTAGTGATTTTTGTTACGATATTTAAATTTTGAAAAGTATACATTTCGCAGCCATCATGGCTATATGTATTTTGTATGTACGCGTAGAACTATATATTATATATATATATATATATATATATATATTATATATATATATTGAGATTACTTTATATGCAATATCAATTACAAGAAGCATAATTGGTGAAGTCGTAACACTAAGAGCTTTTGTTTTGGTGTAAATCGGGACCAGGCCTGCGTGATATGTTTTTGCGGACTACATCATCATCTTAGCCTGAGACATATCTATCCAAAAATCTTGAGCATCGCCGGACACTCTGGAGCGTTTTTAAAAAATGAGCCTAAGTAGTGGATTAGCAATTACTCGCTATTTACATGTATCATAAATTGTGCTCTAGAATTAAGTGAGTATTAAATTATTTACATTACTCAGAGGTTAATGTTAAATATGATTAGTTTATGGGAGTAGGGTCCTCTCTAGATATTCTGAGATATTGCTACTGTTCCATAGCATAGTGCTGCCGGTGACTATAGCACCAACTATTGTACAGTACATACATATATTTAGAAGCATATTCATCGTAGTAATACATGATTTGTTCTCATGACAATGGATACTTTCACCTTATCTTGTTGAACACTAATCGTGGTCTGTATCCACGACAGGGGGTGGATGTTACATTAAGCATGCGCGACGATTATTTACCTTTAGAGACAACTCCCTTACAGTCTCTACACACTGTGAATTTATTAATGTTTATCATATCGTCATGGGTTTAATTTCCAATATGTAATAGCAAAGTATGTCCTAATATATACGAGAAGTACAAGAGTGACCCTACGCATTTACCAATGTATTGTTAAGTGTTTCGGTGTTCTATACAACGCGCAACTGCTGTTAAATCCTTATTGGCAAGGAGGGGAGAACTGGAGGGTGCTATAAACAATACTTAGTTGAAAAAATATGTTCTCAAAATATCCTAGCGATTAAATTGATATAGCTTTGATGCACTTCAACTGATTGATTGTGGACTGTGATACAATAAATATCATCACCGATGGCTTAACTGAAGACACATGCTCATGCTGCAGACTAGACTGCATGACTTTTATACATTATAGTATAGGCGGATTTCCGCGGAATACGCGAGTGCCTTGCGCACACTTATGGTGTGCGTTGTGTCGAGTGACTGACGGAGGGTGGTCGAGAGGTCCCCTAACACCGGACTTCCCACTGGAAACGGGGTCACGGGTTCTTCTCTTTGAGAATGATCCGGTGATGAGGGATGGCCTCCTACTCTCGAAGTAGATTCGCCCATCCCGATCCCCACAGTATTAATCGGATCGGGATGAGGCTTCTGAAGAATGTTAGCTAAACTTGTATCTTACTTCATTCTGTGCAGTCGAGTCTCACGATCCTCTGCAGGATTCCCTAATATATGATCGGGAGAGATACGACGAGGGTCTTCATACGCACAGTATCGTATAAGTTAGTTCACACAGTAGCAATAGACAGTGGAGGATTTAGACAGGGAGCATGCTCAGGCTTGAGCAACGTGATTCGTGTTTATGCAGAATATCCCACTCAGTGACACAGCAAGTCTAATTGAAATTTGTTCCTAGTATAGCTTATAGATGGTACGCACTAATACATCACTTACTCTTCTAATTAATAGGTGCTGAGGCCAGAGAAATCACACAAGAATGGATAGTAAATCGTTGCTATCTGGTATATCAAGAGTAATATCGATTTTATGTGTTGTGTGATTCTGCGTGAAAGTTGTGTAAGCTTCAGTCGAGTGACCAAACTCGCACGTCCATGACTTTTAAGAAAGTCACGGGAAGAAACGCGGTTAGCCTCACTCATCCTCTATTGGATAGATGGCCTCACATGGCACCGATGCGTTTAATTGTGACAGCAATTTACACATACTAATAGATTTAAGTAGTGTTTATAGTCACAAGTATAGTGATGGATAAGATATAAAATTTTGAGAGCTACAATAGTGATTAGAATGTCAAGATGTATCTAACTCAGTGCCTATAATGTGAGCTGATATAGGACTATAGTATGAGCAGTAGAGGGGGAGACATAAGGATGTGCATAGAATCATGTGTTTAATTCAGGTTGCTCTGATTTGAATGCTCTAGAGAGCTTAAAACTATATGGGGTATAAAAAAATAGGCGACTCTTTCTATACCGCATATTTTAACTTGTGGAGAGAATCTTGAATGCCTCAGGCTGAATAGCTGACGAGATAGATAGCATATATTAGGAAGACGACGTCAACAAGAAAGCATGCTATTATTTAGAGCTAGAAGTACAGTAGCGTCAATAGAATAGGTTGGTTTTTGGTTATTTATTGTTTTATGCAGGGAGTTTCTAGTTTGAATATTCTCTTAGATTACTACATATATTTTTTTTTTTTGCATATTTGTTGATCTATTAGGTAGTTGTAGAATAAAGGGAACCTATTAGAAGTAGAGTAGCGGTAAAGTGTAATATGAGAGAAGTAGTTAGGAATGCCTAGTAATCTTGCCTTACAGTTGATAAGTTGCTTAATTAAAGTGAATTAGTATGTAGTGATTCCTGGATAGTGCTAATATAATTGGCTGGTGGACATCGATGTGTTGTGAGACATGAGGTTATACCTATACCATACAATCTCTTAGTGAGCTCATACAGTAGCTGTACGTTGATGACCAATGTAGTACACGCAGTTAAAGGGTTACACAATCTTATTCTGAGCAACTCTAGTCACGACACTCCGAGGCATGATGGTTAGAGCTTAAGCCATCTACACCAGTCTAGTATGGTAGTATTGATAACACACGGTACTGCACATAATGCCACACAGGCCTACCTAACTGGAGGGAGATAACTGGATGATGCTGTAGCTATCATTGTAGTCAGTAGTATGAGGAACGATTAGTGTTAGATAGTTAGCCAACAGATTGAGATGCACAGAAATGACTTTCCTCTCGCCAACGTGATATACTCGTGACCTTAAACCACACACCTAAATATTCGCGTACTGTCATTCTGGGGCTAAATTAGGAGTCACAGTCTAAAAGGTTATTTGATTCACGGTCCAATTTAATCCGTCGAACGAACAGAGTGTTACTTCAAGGTGTCTGGACAGCTTAGGTGTTAAGTTGAACTGTAGAATTTTGGTAGTTAGTTGTTATAGGAAGGTACGGATGTCCATCCTAAGCACTACGAGAGATGCAAGATAAGAAAGATGCCGCTCCTGTCCAGCAATCTCCTCGCATGGACCACCAACGACATATCTTGTCATTCTGGGCTAATTATGCTCGGCCAGTGACTGCGCCATGACTCATGGCGCATTCCTAACCCACCACAACTTCTGTCACAAAGCATACCACGATAAAGTGTCAGCAAGTATGAAGAAATCCTGTCACCGCCAGCAAGTAATAGAGATTCGTTTCAAACTGGACTTAGAAATTTGATTCACGTAGACTATCACTCTGGTGTAAGTCAATGCTCGCATATGTTTGGTGAAATATTTTCAGGAGTGTTTTGTTAGTTGTTTGTTGGATATGACACTCATATTAGGGAGAGTGGTCGCGTGGGTTTAATGTATCATAAGAGTATAAACTAAGATCGGGAGCCACATAGCCTTACACCCGAGGCGAACCAAGAAGCCGGCTAGACACAAATAGACCGATCAATATCTTCCTCACCCCATGGGGCGTCTCAACAACAAGAACGGCGTTCGCACGCCATACGTAGACCAATCACCCCAGAAAGATGCGGCCGCCATGCACCCCTAGCTTTCATTGACATCCTCGCGCTTGACTCCTATACGTCGAAACACTATGGCCATATTCGCAGGTACTGCCCAAACCTGTCAGCTATATGGCCAACTTTACCAAATGTGTTTTAAAATGAAATATTTTGTGTAGTGACCTCCCAACAGCTTCAACCAGATCCAGGGCCTATCACTGTATTACGATTAGGTTAGATAACCCAGTTGCTATTAATGAAGTCCTAATTAATTTGCTGGTATAAAATGCATATTTACTTTTAATATTTTTTTTTTGTGTCACATATGCATGTTAACTATGTTATTAGGACGTTATGGTTTATATAAGGTTTGCAAGGTTAAGGAATGTGATACGAAGACCTTCCGTAGCTGTTGAAGCTGTGTGCATATGAGAAATTTGAAAATATCTGTGAGACGCGGTACGTTGGAGGGGTTGGGAGTTTCAGAACAGTTCTCAATTGTGTTGTTATGGACACTAGACTAAATTAGTTTCAGCACTATGTGCGTGAATGAGTACTATTTTCTGGAACTTGGCAGTGTGGCTACATATCAGGTTTTGCTTGTCTGCCTGGTGGTACTGACCTTAAAGTCGCCAGTAAGTTTTGTCCTTCCTCAACCCTCAGAGCTGGTAATGTCGCTGTTTGTCGTATATGTGATGAAGATGGTTAATATCGAGAGGCTTAAGTCACGAAGTGAGATAGGATTTGGTTACATCTACGGTGGATCGCTGAAAGTGTGTTATTCAGATTCTGTGGCACATTACTGACGTGGTATATAGGTGTAATAGGTGCATACATTGGATGTCCTTGTAAGATACATGTATGAATATTGGCAAAGAATGAGTTATTCGCTACGAGTATTTGATTCTAACAAGCTATACTGATATGACTCTCTAGCATAAGCGATATGATTCATCGGGAAGAACTGGTTTCGATTTGCTTAGACGAAGAGATAAGTGCGTGTTTGGCAGATATTGTCGAAATAGATATGCTATTCAAGATTTATAACTGTGGTCTTTGTGTATCGAAATTTTGATAGGTAGAAGAGTTACATTACAAGGTTCACTATTAAATTCTTGCTTTTCCCTGCGCGATAATGTCTTGGATTGTACCAAATTAATTAAACTTTGCTCATTAAAATTATTAAAATGAAAAGGCCTGAATCACGAATGACTCATTACAAAGATGTAACAGCAATCCTATAACAAAATGAGGATTAATCAAGATAAGGACACTGAAACACACAAAATAGTATTACAAATTCTTTCTCCATCAACTACACATACGCAATATTACATAATTCTGAGTACGTAGATAGATCTGTACAAGTATTTTAAAATACTATATTTCGTATTACAGCACAAGAGAGGAGTAAAGACAATTTGAAGCATTATTTTACTAAGATACATTCATCAATTGTTGTTTGCTCGAACCTCACAAGACATTTTGTATACATAATTAGCGCGTAATAATCGACTGTGTATATATGTCATGTGATTAGTATCACTTAAAGGGAAGGTGTAAAGACATTGTACAGCATTGGATTTATAGTAACAGAAAGCCACTTTTTATCCAGGGACAATCGATTCGGGTAGGACATGCCTGAATTTTCTCTTCGTTCGTTCTGTAGTTGACTTAGAGATAAACATAAGGTGTTATTATATATCAATAACACCACTATTCGGAGGTGGATTAATAAGAAGGTTTCACTTCTGTGTACCTGGCACATTCGCTGTTACTCCGCGCTTGCGTCTGGCACATTTCTGAAGAAAACGAGAATGTATGTTGTCAATCTTCCAACCGAGGAAATCTCCTTAAATTTTCAACAGACGATTACTTGAACCAAGCAGCAAAAGGTGAGATAGTCTGGTTGAACTCGAATGTGAAAGAGACAGCTCATTCATAATATGTTTCGATAGATGAGTACGTTAGTGTTTTACGGAAATTTTAACTCATAGATGTCCAATACAGTTTTCCAGAAATATGAAAAAGGGGAGGGGATTGCAGCCTGGGAGGATACAAGAATTCGCTGAATAATTATCATTACGAACGAGGAACGTATCATGCAGCCGAGCTCAGGAATTGGCCGGAAAGAAATACAGAGCTGATCAAGCTTCCGACCCAGAAATAAGCCATCAAGTTATCTCCAAAGTAACAATTATGCTCACGTTACTGTTCATACGTTGATCATATTTAAATGAGCGGCGTAAACAGCATTAGACATACGTTTTAAGCTAAATTTCTTAAAAAAAATTCATATGATTTGTATAATTGGTTGATAAGCAATAAACCAGTTTAATAGTCGCATTTACGAATCGTGAATCAAGTAATATATCACTCTTCGGTCAGTCTGGAAACTTTTGAATGTCAGATTTGGTCTAGAAACTGTTATAGTATAATTGACTGACTGAATTTTCAGCTGAGGCGTGAGAGGATATCTCGTATCCAATGCAATGAATGAGCTTTACAAGACAAGGCTCGTGTGTCAGATGCTTTACTATTGTATCATGACTTATAGCTTATTGGTTCAAGCCTAGTATTAGAAAATAGCAATGTGGTCCGAATTAAAAACAAAATATGAGATGTGATGGAAACTTAGCATGAAATTAATTTGACATAGAACAAATGGGTTATATTTTAGCATAGGTAACTTATTACATGTAATTCGATCATACATCTGTTGGTCCGCCTATTGTAAATATACGAGAAGATACCATGTTAAAAACAAAAACAATGACATCTAAATGATAAGCCCTGTGCGCTCAAGTCACTGACTGATAAAGAACCGCTAAAAAAAGTAAGAGTTGGGAATTTATTGATTGCTTATATTCTTCATTGTCACCATTGAATAACTCAAAGCCATACCGTCTGGCACTTGCAACCTGCATTTCAGACCAGCATTATAAGAAGTTCCGGATATATAGACAGATAAGTATAATGCCTCCGAGTAATTAAAACTGCTTCTTATTCGTTATTCCGCCATCTTCTCCATGAAATCATCTATGAGATAAACAGATGATAATAGTCATCTGGAAGGCAATTCAACACAGATCTCACTCTGAACTGACCATTCAACCTACATCAATCCTATTAAGCGTCATGTTTAGACAGTAAGCCTCAATAAGGCGTGCACATAAGTATCAATAAAAACAGCTGTATTGTAAAGAAATAAGTCTGAATCGCTATAGAGTCATTACTCTGCTTCAATTTCACACACAGGACCTAGTGGATTCACGTAAGGCGGTAGGAAAGAGAGAAAGAGATAAAAAGGCAGATAGACTTTTAACATCATAGCCATGCGGGATTTGGATCCTGCTCGCTATTGAGTTAATGAGGTAAGAATAGATTCGAGAAACATGTGTGGACTATTGTTGAATCTTGTCTTATTGCTCGAGACAGCACCAGTAGTTCCAATACATACGAATCTTTAGCACGATTGTCATACAGAGAACGCTGGGGAAGTAAATAATAAAACGCTCTTAACTCGGATAAGACACGCTGGATTTTCCGGACTTCTTCATAATGGCTTGGAGTTAGAAATGCAGTAGACGCAGATGTGAGTGACCGATGGAGAAGTTTTTGTCGAACAAAATTAATAGAATGCATTATCCAACATAGCTCGCGTCATCAGTTCAGACTTGAGCGACGCTATTAGTAGTATGAAACGTTATTTACATGATATTAGGTCGTGTAAAATTAACAGGAGGAAGACTTATTTTGTCGTTCTTGTGGATTTTTTAGGAACCAGCCAGCCCTGTACAGGAGGTAAGTAAATGCAGCTGTTGTATGGAGCTAGGCTCGGATTATAACCTAGGTTGGACTATGTTTTGTATTCTTTGGGTCAACAGGAAGGGTGTGTAATTAAACTTTATAACTTTTTTCATGTATTATATGAACCTTTTTGGACCACTGCCTTGAAAGAGCATGATGTAGCTGCGAACTGAAAGCTCTCTTTAATGGATCAGATCCCCCAAAAATTCTTTCTTATGAAGTTAATGTAAATTTAGTATGTTGTACGCGCTTTAAGAGTAATTTTTAAGATAGGCGCTATAATAAGTATAATTTTTATTATTATTAATTATTATCTATTATTATGAATCGCGGCTGTGTATAGATCTAGACTTGGATCAACCATGGATGAGAGATGAACCGCCGCTGCTGTATAGAAAAGAGCAAACTATAGCAGTTTTGCAGCACAGACAGAACTGATTATATTTTATTTTAGTTCTTAGACTCTGGATCATACCTGGGATGGAGTGATGATCCGCGCTGTGTATTACGATTTGGCTAAGATGGATCTAGATACCATGGATGGAGTGAGACCGCGCTATTATAGAGTTCTAGACTCGGATCATACATGGCAATGAGTTAGATGATCGCACTGCTGTGATAGATCTAGACTCTGGATCATACCATGGATGAGTGAATGATCAGCCCTGTGTATAGATCTAGACTGGGATCGATACCATGAGATGAGTGAGTGAGATGCCGGGTGTTGGTGCTAGGTAGATCTAGACTCGGAATCATACCGATGGATGAGTATGATTCGTGCTGTGAGTGGTGGATCTATCAACTAATTTCGGATATACCATGGGATGAGTGGATTTTGAAAAATAATGTTTTCTTCAAAATTCATTTTGAAAAGTTGGTGTTTACGCGTCAAATTGATCCGTATGATTAACGTGCAGTGGTATATTTTTGGGATATGGCTGTATAAAAACGTAATCCTTCAACCTTTTTTTCATATTCTGGAAACTGTTGACCCTAGAGTAAAATTAAATAACTAACTATATGAAATAAGAAATATTCAGTTCAAACCTATTTTCTTGGTTCAAAATCGTCTTGAAATTAAAGAAATTTCCGAAATTGAAACTTCTTTCAAAAATGGGCAGACGCAAGCGGGAGTTAAAAACAAAGCATGTGTCTATATGAAAGTGGTTGTTATTCTTAAAATCCTTTTTTGTATGAATAAAAGACAAGAAGAGAAAATCATTGCTTACCCACGAAGTTTCAGGAAATGTCCTTTTCCCTTAACTAACCACAAATACAAGTGGCATGCCAATACTTTTAGGCAAACCATTGGCCCAGCTTAGAAGCTATTGTCTTTTACTTGTGCAAACAAAGGTTTATAATTAGATCTACAAGATATATAATTGGCAATTGTTGTTTGAAAGAATTGTCCATTTGGTTGTTTAGCTATCTGATCAAATCCGATAATTGGTTGAATGAAGATCTAGAGGAACTTTTATAATTAAGAGCAGGTATTTGTAATCAGAAGTTGGGCAGGGAAAAGCACAGAATTTAATAGTGACACCTTTTAATTAAACCTCGGATCCGCGCGTGTTATCATGTAGATGCTATGAACTTTCCTCATCAGCGATCAGAGCTGTAGATCCGCGCTGAGCGTTAAACTGAAGTACATTACGATCTAGACTCGAGTACCATAGACAACTCCATGGATGAGTGCATGATCCGAAACAATGGCCTAGGTTCAACTAGAATATATGACATGAGCAATATAACTCGATGCGATAGGATAGTATGAACACAGTCCACGCTGTTATAAAGATCTAGACTCGGGTTATCCCCATGCCATCAATGGATGTTTCGTGAAATCGATGCCCGAATCATTCGCTACGTATAAAGTCTTAAAAACAGAATTAATCTCATACAACACCAATAACTCCGATGAAACTTGGAATTACTACAACACATGGAAAATCCGCAGTAACCTTTGGTAACTGAATCACGCATGTGTCTTGCAAATTATACGATCTACTAGCTCCAACAGTGGTTCACTACGGGAGGGGATTGGTGTGAATGAATCACCTGTTACAGCGCTTGGAGGGTGTTGGTGGATCGTATAAGGACAAAGAACTTACTGGCGCGGGATCAGGATCTTTATAAAGTGATGCAGTAACAAAAACCAGAGCTAGAATCAAATGCTAAAAATGTGTACATAAAACGATCAGGGTGGCACGAAGGGTTGGGGCCGCAGAAGAGCGAGTTCACGCAACTACGTGAGTAGGACGTTGTCAACAAACAGAGACGCACCACAGGGGAGGGGGGGGAGAGTGCAAATGTGCTCAATGACACAGCACGTTGAAAGCGAGAGGGAAGTGAGCGGGGTGGGGGGGGGGGGGGGGGGGGGGGGGGGGGGGGGGGGGGGGGGGGGGGGGGGGGGGGGGGGGGGGGGGGGGGGGGGGGGGGGGGGGGGGGGGGGGGGGGGGGGGGGGGGGGGGGGGGGGGGAGGGGGGAGGGGGGGGGGGGGGGGGGGGGGGGGGGGGGGGGGGGGGGGGGGGGGGGGGGGGGGGGGGGGGGGGGGGGGGGGGGGGGGGGGGGGGGGGGGGGGGTGGGGGGTGGGGGGGGGGGGGGAGCAGGATTGATTATATGTCGTCTCGCTGTCAATTTTTTATCACGCCTGTCTTTAGACGGGATGTATTAGTATGGTGTTGTCCGGCGTCGTATCGAATAGTTTGTCGGGGGCATAATTTTCTGACACTCTCTGTAGATTTAAGACAATATCTTCATCAGAATTGTTGCCCTGAGACCCAAGGAAGTGGTCATGACCTTGAGCCAGGTTATTCATTGGTCAAAGGTCAAGGTCACATTGCACATCATGGTTTACTGAGTGCATGGATTGGAAATCCAAATTTTATTTCACAGAATTGTTCCCCTAGACCTAAGGATGTGTCATGACCTTGAGCCAAGGTCACTGTTCAAAGGTCAAGGTCACAATGCACATAGAAGTTTTACCATTGTCTGGGCCATGACGGGCATACAATGCTACGTTGGCGTTGCTTTTGTTTTAACTAGATGTTTGATTTGCTTTGATCTTTAAATGCTTTATTTTGAACCTTTGTTGATTAACTGAATTGATTTCTTTAGCAGATTTTAACGCCCAATTTATCCGATGCAGTGGACAACGCCCTTAGGCCATACTTACAAGCAGAACTGGATCATTTGAGTCAAGACTTTGAACGGCAAAAAAAGAATCTGCTTTTTGATACGGAGCTTCTTATGAAACAGGACGAGTTGATAAAGCAAGGGAGAGAACAGGAGATCCGAGACCTGATGAACAAGGTCAAACAAGAGATGGACGCCAAATTAATGATGTCTAAACCGAATGAACCCCCGACTAAAGAGCAGGAGGAGGATGCAGGGGATGTGGACGAGGACGAAGGGAACTCCAACAACAATGCAAAGGTAGGAACTGATAGAATCCAAAGCAAGCGTGGGGTTTCCTCCAATGTAGGAACTGATAGAATCCAAAGAAAACATGGGGTTTCCTCCAAGGTAGGAACTGATAGAATCCGAAGCAGACGTTGGATTTCCTGCAAGGAAAGGTAGGAACTAATAGAATCGGAAGTAAACGTTTGGTGTTCCCCAAGGAAAGCTATGAGTTCAGCAGTGTTTCTTGTGCACTAAAACTACATGCTTTTTGTGATGCCTGCATTACTTTAGGATAAGTCGGTCATCTGTGTTTCACACTCCAGAACGCAGTGACCATAAGAGGTCGGTCAATGCTGTGTTTCACACAGCTCCGAAGCAGTGACCATAAGAGTCGGTCATCGTGTTTCACACTCCAGAAGCAGTGACCATAAGAGGTCGGTCATCTGTGTTTCACACTCCAGAAGCAGTGACCATAGAGAAGAGTGGTTTTTCGATATTTGTATTCCTAGTGTGAGAATTATTTAACTTAATTAAGATACTGTGAAATCATAAATCTTAATTGGGGATTTAATTTTGTTATTATCAAGGGTAAATGAGTAAGTGTTCAATAAGCACTGCATGAATTAGAATCAATTTTATATTTATTAACACTCCAAAACGCAGTAAGCATAAGAGATGTGGTTTTGATATTTGTATTCCTAGTGTGAGAATTATTTAACTTGATTAAGATACTGTAAAATCATAAATCTTCGTTGGGGATTTAATTTTGTTATTATCAAGGGTACAGGAGTAAGTCCTTGTTCAATAAGCACTGCATGAATTAGAATCAGTTATATATTTTTTAACTTGTATGTTTATTTTTAGACTAAGAAAGAGAAGAAAAGAAAGGGAGATAAGAAAAACAAGAGAAAAGAAGAGGTTCTCAAACAGGTGAGTCCATCAGCCATCTTAGATCCTCTTGACAGCTTTCTCATATTTGACATCGCTTTTCTCTGATTGGAGTCACAACACCTCTGTTTGTTTCATGATCTCAATTTTCAGTTCAATACTCTTTTAGCTCACCAGGACGACTGTCCAGAGAGCTATTGCGATGACTCTTGTGTTGGCATGACATGTTAAGTGAAAAACTTCAAACCTGGGCTGTATCTTTAGAGCCAAGGGGGACAGGGCTTTGATATTTCACACTAAATGGCTCATAAAGAGACTTTGTTTTGTTACCAAGACTTTTGACTTAGCACCCTGTGATCTTTGACGTTGACCAATTTTTAAAAAAAACAAAAACAAAAAAAACACCGAACTTTGACCTTGGTGGTGTCTTTGAACCAAGGGGATAACGCTGTGATATTTCACTTAGAGGTGACTCAGGACCACACCTTTCATTTGGTACCAAGACATTTGACCTTGTGACCTTTTATCTACTTTCCAAAAACTTTTACAATTGTTATATTTTTGGTACCAAAGGGGATAGGGATTGATATGCCCCCACGAAGATACCTTCCTTTTGTTACTGAGACTTTTGATCTACTTTTTAAAAAAAAAAATTTGACCTTGGCTATACCTTTTGAACCAAGGGGATAGAGATTTGATATTTCTAATATGGATGCCTCATTGCCAGGCCTTTGATATGGAATCAAAACTTTTGACCTTGTGACCTTGAACCAATTTTTCAAAAACTCAGTCTTAGTTACAGTTGAAGCTTGAAACTACCTGAAACCAATATAACTCAATAATGTCATCAGTAGGTGTGAAGAGTTTGACCTAAGGGTTAGGGCTACAGCCTTTTGAATTTTATAAAGGGGATAGGTTAGATAGAGAAATGCTTCTTGATGAGCTATATTTTCTTCTGGTAACTCTTGTAAAAAAAATTTAGTTAGGTTAAACATCAGTGCATTAGCCCAATCAAAAGTAGGATTAAACATCAGTGCATTAGCCATCCAAAATGCAGCATACAAACATATTTGCATTAAAATAAAGTATTTTAAAAACTATGCCTTAAAAAAGCTGTTAATTTCGCTTAGCCCTGCTCCACACTTAACTCCCCTAAGGAAAACCAAATGGTTGAAAACCTTAGTCATTAATGTCTATGAACAGTGTATTAGCATGCTAAGATTGCTTTCATATTTTGTAGAAGATAGACAATAACCCTGAAGTAAATAAAGAAGCTGTTGAATTGAAGAGATATTTCGGAGAGGGGCATGTGAAGCATTGTGCAGGAGAGAAACATGGTGCAATGAACGAGTATGATAAAGCGCTGAAAATGATCTCAAAACACATCTCTCAAGGTAAGAAACACAGTATGATAAAGCGCTGAAAATGATCTCAAACACACTCTCAGGTAAGAAAAACACAGTATGATAAAGCGCTGAAATGATCTCAAAACACACTCTCAAGTAAGAAAACACAGTATGATAAGCGCTGAAAAGATCAAAGCACACTCTCAAGTAAGAAACACAGTATGATAAAGCGCTGAAAATGATCTCAAAACACACTCTCAAGGTAAGAAAACACAGTATGATAAAGCGCTGAAAATGATCTCAAACACACTCTCAAGGTAAGAAAACACAGTATGATAAAGCATGAAAATGATCTCAAAGCACACTCTCAAGGTAAGAAAACACAGTATGATAAAGCGCTGAAAATGATCTCAAACACACTCCAAGGTAGAGAAACACAGTATGATAAAGCGCTGAAAATGATCTCAAAACACACTCTCAAGGTAAGAAAACACAGTATGATAAAGCACTGAAAATGATCTCAAAGCACACTTCAAGGTAAGAAACACACAGTATGATAAAGCGCTGAAAAATGATCTCAAAACACACTCTCAAGGTAAGAAAACACAGTATGATAAAGCGCTGAAAATGATCTCAAAACACACTCTCAAGGTAAGAAAACACAGTATGATAAAGCGCTGAAATATGATCTCAAGCACACTCTCAAGGTAAGAAAACACAGTATGATAAAGCGCTGAAAATGATCTCAAAACACACTCTCAAGGTAAGAAAACACAGTATGATAAAGCCTGAAAATGATCTCAAAACACACTCTCAAGGTAAGAAAACACAGTATGATAAAGCGCTGAAAATGATCTCAAAACACACTCTCAAGGTAAGAAAACACAGTATGATAAAGCGCTGAAAATGATCTCAAAACACACTCTCAAGGTAAGAAAACACAGTATGATAAAGCCCTGAAAATGATCTCAAAGCACACTCTCAAGGTAAGAAACACAGTAGATAAAGCGCTGAAAATGATCTCAAAACACACTCTCAAGGTAAAGAAACACAGTATGATAAAGCGCTGAAATGATCTCAAAACACACTCTCAAGGTAAAAAACACAGTATGATAAAGCGCTGAAAATGATCTCAAAAACACACTCTCAAGGTAAGAAAACACAGTATGATAAAGCGCTGAAAATGATCTCAAAACACACTCTCAAGGTAAGAAAACACAGTATGATAAAGCACTGAAAATGATCTCAAAACAGCATCTCGAAGGAATGAAAACTTGTGACATGTGTGAAAAACACACTACATATAGTTAACAGTTAGCTGCAAAGATTGTATCAAGGTGTTGTTATTTTTTTTAGCAATTGAATATTGAGAAAGTAGATGCAGTGACTACTAAATATGCCTATGGGATGTCAGCCGTATCTACTGGAGTTTATAAGGTAAATACACACCAGTACAATAGCTTTATGAAGTTAAGAGTTCTGTAGATTTGAATTTTAAGATGTACCTGTATTTATTCAGATGATCATGGATGGTATTGACAAGTTTAATGACATCCGGTCAAAACACTCGGACATCAGGTTTCCGTTGGCGTACTACGGATTGGGAAAGGCCTACACCACTTTGAACAGGTATGGTTGTTTTTTATTACTGTAAATTCCTAATTACACGCGAGAAATTTATTATGGCATAATTTCGCGAGAAGCATCAGTCGTGAAATAAAATTAGTCGCTTTTATTTTTACAACGCTAAAATACATGTAAAAACTCTAACAAAACCATCGCGAGTTGGTGTTCCCACTATTTGACATCGTGTATGAGCCGTTTCGCTATATTAAGTACTCGCGTAAAATAAGGAATCTACAGTGTCTTCTTACAAAAACAAGACTGCAACCATCAGCTTGTACATTAAATGCACGCACTCATTTTGTAGTCGCATTGTATGATCAAAGTCTACTGAAGGCTTGTTTTTAGGTCACCTAGCATATTGCTCCTCTGGCCACTGTTGGTGGTTTGAACATTTCAGTCTCTTGTAAACCAAATTTGACTAAATATAAGAAGAATTGAAGAGCTAGATGGTATATTTATTATTCATTCAAATAAAGGGTTGCGCTCAATTCCTAGGAGAGATAATTGAGTACATATATCAGGTCGTTTAAATGTTTTGTATTGTACTGTAAATCTGTCCAACGTTTTAAATGTTTTCCACTAATGATCTTGGACAGGTACGGACAGGCAGTGGATCCCATCAAACATGGACTCCACATGGTGGAAAATCTCAAGTGCATCAGTTTCTCTTGGCCGGGGACCAGTACAGCTATTGAGGAAAGTGAACCCGATGTCCTTGTGGTAAGTCTTACAGGACTAAATGTTTATCTCTTCCAGATTCAAACACCGAATGAAATTGAAAAATCCCAAATTACGATGACCTCGTTAAACTTTACTGAGTTTACATCATGTCTGTATTACACTATAGGCAATGCTCAACTTCATATATCTTTTGTTGTGCATAAATCAAATGTCTATGGTGCAGAAATTTTCCCAAAAAATGTCAGATTTTATAATTTCACTGTAAGTACAAAAAAGGCTAATGTTAAATTGTCCTTTTTAGCGCAGAGCTATTCCAGAAATAAATTTTTTATTATTATTATTCTATATTTATATAGCGCCCTATATAATCAGATTACCCTAAAGCGCTTAACATGTAAAACAAATGGACTGTAAAATAAAACAAAGAACAAGACATAAAACAATATTAAACTAATTTATCACACAATTGTGCTGTTTCCGGGTTCATAACATGGGTTTGGAAAAACAATATGAACTTGTAGCTCAGGTTCATAAAAATGCAAATTATGTAGGTCAACCAATCATGCACTACGTAAAGAAAACCGCATATCATCCTTTGAAACTGTTAACATTGACGGTAAAAGGCATTGTTTTGTCACTGAGATTGTTCCAAGAGGATTTTGTGTCTTTTATGAAGTGAAAATAAATTTAACAGAAATTTCAAACTTCTTGTAACCGTGACGTTGCAGATGACGTCACAATCGAATTGACGATATCAAACAATAACAAAGCGAAAAATTTGGGTTGTGAAATAGAAAGTCAATCAAAATATGTGTTTAATGATAGTTGTGTGATAAATATAATCTTACATTTGTGCTTATGACATATGAAATTGTAGCTCAGGTTCATTTATTAAATTTGTTACCAGATTTAAATATTTCTCTTGCCAAAGCTCAGGATATATTTAATCTGGTATTAACTCATTTCATAAATTTCATATGCCATAAGCACAGGTTCAAGATCCGCTATGTATGGGGGTTTGAAAGGCACCTTTTTTCCTAACCTGACTGGAAAGAAAATAGACAAGAAAAAGGTTAAACATTCAGATTGGACAAAAATAAAGGCAAACATTCAGATTGGACAAAGAAAGCGTCAAACATTCAGATTGGACAAGAAAAAGGTCAAACATCTGATTGGACAAGAAAAAGGTCAAAACTTCAGATTGGACAAGAAAAGGTCAAACATTCAGATTGGACCTCAAGAAAGGTCAAAACATTCAATTGGACAAGAAAAAGGTCAAACATTCAGATTGGACAAGAAAGGTCAAACATTCAGATTGGACAAGAAAAGTGCGAAACATTCAGATTGGACAGAAAAAGGAGACATTCAGATTGGACAAGAAAAGGTCAAACATTCAGATTGGACAGAAAAAGGTTAAAACATTCAGATTGGACAAGAAAAGGTCAATATTCAGATTGGACAAGAAAAAGGTCAAACATTCAGATTGGACAAAAAAGGTAAGATATTCAGATTGGCAAGAAAAGGTCAGACATTCAGATTGGCAAGAAAAAGGTCAAAACATTCAGATTGGACAAGAAAAAGGTAAACGTTCATAACAATTGGTACCGTATTATGATTTATATTGGACAAGAAAAAGGTCAAACATTCAGATTGGACAAGAAAAAGGTCGAAACATTCAGATTGGACAAGAAAAAGGTCAGACATTCAGATTGGACAAGAAAAAGGTCAAACATTCAGATTGGACAAGAAAAAGGTCAAATATTCAGATTGGACAAGAAGGTCAACCTTCAATTGGACAAGAAAAAGGTCAAAACATTCAAGAATGGACAAGATAAAAAGGTCAAACATTCAATTGGACAAGAAAAAAAGGTCAAACATTCAGAATGGACAAAGAAAAAGGCCAAACATTCAGATTGGACAAGAAAAGGTCAACATTCAGATTGGACAAGAAAAAGGTCAAAACATTCAGATTGACAAGAAAAAGGTCGAAACATTCAGATTGGACAGAAAAAAGTCAAATATTCAGATTGGACAAGAAAAAGGTCGAAACATTCAGATTGGACAAGAAATGGTCAAATATTCAGATTGGACAAGAAAAAGGTCAAATATTCAGATTGGACAAGAAAAAGGTCAAATATTCAGATTGGACAAAAAAAGGTTCAAAATTCAGATTGGACAAGAAAAAGGCCAAATATTCAGATTGGACAAGAAAAAGGTCGAAACATTCAGATTGGCAAGAAAAGGTCAGACAATACAGGGTGAGAATGGATCTCTGTTTCCACATTTTGGGCCCAGAGGCTGGACAGCAGTGACAGTTTGTAAAGAAACATCAGACAAAATGAAACATTAACTACAACTGTATGTTGACATAGCACATGGGGACAATCTGTTGGGCTGCAATTTTTGTGTGTATACTGTAAACAATTTAATTTCGTGGGGGGGGTTTCGTGTTTTTTATAGTGAACATGATTTCGTGTGGATTAATTTACTTTTTTTTTTAGATCACTTAAAAATTAAAGGAATTAAGAAAGAATCTTCGAGTGATGCAGGTATTGACCGAATTTAGACGGTAAAACTCATCAATGCGCAAGCGCATTGATAAAAAGTTTTACCATCTAAAAATCTCGGTGATAACTGCATATCACCCGATCAAAATACAAGAATATTTCTATCATTTAATTGTTATATTAAACACAAAATAATGTTCATTAGACTTTACTGTTGTTCGAAAATCACCTTATTTTTAAAAGGTGTTTTAAAACCAATCGAGAATCGGTGCTAGGATACTCACTTCAAAATAAATTAAATGATATATACATCTATTATGAATATGGGCACCCAAGTATGAAAAAATTTGTCTATATGCAATCCCTAACTTGCTTAGATATGTTAGATACACTCGCCCTTATATTGTCACTAAATTAGCACTTAATTACCCCGTGATCTGTGTTGCTTGTCACTAAAATGTTTAAATATTTGTATCCTGTTGATAAAATTCCCAAGACCCAGATGCCTACACCCTGTCAATGTTCATAGCCAGTATGGTACATTCCTTAATCTGCTACAAAATAAATTTATATGGAAAAATATTTGACACCCCTAGCCGTACACGAACATCATCGCTTGTCAGTGCTTCTAGCATGTGCAGGACTGTACGGTTAAATTGAAATCTATTGTTGAAAAACATACTCATGGTGGGATAACATACTCATGGTGGGATAAACATACTCATGGTGTGGTATGCGGCTGAGAAGTCGTATCACCTGAAGAAAAGCGTGGATACTTACAGTGGTCGATGTGAATCACGGGTGTCTTAAAAAAAATGACATTAGGTTTACAGGTTGTGTTGTCTCAGTGGCATATCAATGTTTGTTCTACATGTAATCCGATTTCCCTGATTTTGTCTTATGGTATTACCAAATAGCACCCTGGAATGAAAAAAAAATAAAAAAAAAACAACAAAACAAATGAAAACAAAAAATAGGTATTAAGTCTTTCTGCAAAATTTTTATTATGTGAAACTGTGATGACAAGGATGAAAATAACACGTGACAAGGAGAAAATAACACAAAGAAAATACACGTGACAAAGAGAAAATAACACAAAGAAAACAACACGCGACAAACAAAATAACACAAAGAAAATGACATGTGACAAAGGCAAATAACACAAAGAAATAACCACGCGACAAAGACAAAATACCACAAAGAAAATAAACGCGACAAAGAGAAAATAACACAAAAGAGAATGACAGCGTGACAAAGAGAAAATAACACAAAGAAAATGACACGTGACAAAGGCAAAATAACACAAAGAATAATAACACGCAACACCAAGACAAATAACACAAAGAAATAACACGATGCGATCAAAGAGAAATTAACAAAAGAAACAACACGTGACAAAGAGAAATAACAGCGGCAGACAAAGTACAAAATACCACAAAGAAATACACGCGAGATACAAAAAGAAAATAACCGACGCAAATTACCGCAAGAATTAAACCCAACAGCAGAAACTAAACACAAAAATAACACGCGACATAACGGCGAGAAAACATAAACAAAGAAATTAAACGCCACAAAGAGAAATATAAACAAAGAAAATACAGCGGATGAAAGAGAAAATAATAAACCAGAAAGATGATAGACCCGCGACAAATGACAATGAACAACACGCGACAAAGACAAAATAACACCTAACAAGGGGAGATTATTTTGTAGGAGTTGCTGAAGGATCTGCTACATCTTGCCTTAAACCCCCCAGCTCCAGACGCTACCTGTCGAATACACTGCGATAGCGATGATGACAGGATCGTCATCTACCAGACCGACCCTGATTATAAAGTGAGATTTACACCTTTCGTCAACAGTATCTCTTAAAGACCTTAAACCATGCCAGATTATGCTCTGTAAATGGTAGAATTAATCCGTGAAAAAGCTCCTTGTGTGAATAGGCTTTAAGTACAATGGCATCATTTTTCAGGGATTTGTCAGAGTTATCTGTCAAGCCAAGTGTAAGATTGAGTTCCATTACCACTGTTGGAAAGTCTTCAAATCCAAACTTGGAGATAAAATAGGGGACAAGGTAGGAATTTTTGTTAACAGTAACTATTGTGTATATTGAGAAGATTTCACCTTTCATGTGGGCCCCGTCTTACTGAAGTGGACAAAAAGATCTCTCCTTTCATGAGAGCCCCATCATTTTACCATTGTGGACAAGAATATCTGACTTTTCTTTAATGCCCTGTCATTTGGTGGCTGCCTTATTGTAATCACTATGTCTGTCTGTCACCAATTTCTGTGGCATACAATAACTTCTGTTTCCTTAAGATTTTCATAAATTTTGAATGTGATATTTGAATTAGGCAGAGAAAGACTTCTTTTGATTTTCAAATGTATTGTGGGGCCCTTTCTGACTATAGCCATTTTTCTAGTTTTAAACGAATTGTTCATGCTTTTCTGTTTTTGGTCAGGATATGTTGGAGAAGGCTTGTCCTACCCCGAACTGTGGCACCGTCATTGTGAAAATATCAATGTACAGACAGGACGCTAATGAAAAACATGTAAGCAATATTAACAGTGGTAGGTGTTAATTGGCCTAAGTTTGTCATTATCACAAAGATTTTGCTATTGCTTATTTGTCATAATGTACGTATAATGATAAGTGATTACTGCCGTTGTTTCATAATGTCAATGAGTCACAGACGGAAATGAATCATTGTGAAATATCTTAATGCAGTTTGAATCAGAGAAAGTGGAGACCAATAAAAAGCTTGAGAAGAAGAAAAAACCTGTGTTGAAGATGCCGCCATCGAGCCAAGATAAGATCCAGAAGAAGATGGAGAAGAAAGAACACAAGATGAAGAAGAAAATGGAGACTAAAGAGGGGAAGAATGACCTGGTGGAGAGCATCGACGTAATGCTGCAGGACGACAATCGCAGTAATGGTGAGGGGGGTGCAAGGGTCAGAAATCCGACCCTGGCAGTAAGGATGAGGGGGTGCGAGGGTCAGAATCCGACCTGGCAGTAGTGTGAGGGGGTGTCGAGGGTCAGAAATTCCGAGACCTTGCACAGTAAGGTGAGAGGGGAGGGGGGGGAGGGGGGAGGGGGGGGGGGTCTATAGGGTCAAGAATCCGACCATGGCAGTAGTGAGGGGTGTGTACGAGGGGTCAGAAATCCCACCTGGCAAGTAGGTGAGTGTGGGTGTTCGAGGGTCAGATAATCTCGAACGATGAGCCATGTAGTAGGGTCTCTTGGAGAAGGTTAGCGCGTGGGGAAAGGGGGGGGGGGGGGTCAGGGTCATGAAATCCGAACAATTTGCAGTAGGTGAGCCGGGGAGGGGGGGAAGGGGGAAGTAACAATAAGGGTACAAGAAATACGAATTCCGATATCTTGGGGTAGTAGGTCAGTGGGGTGATTGGCGGCAAAAGGCGAGATCAGAAAATACACACTGGCAGTAGGTGGGGGGCTGAGCGTAGGGTTGAAATCCCACCTGGCAGTAGGTGAGGGGGAGGGGGGTGTCCTTCGTAGTGTTTTCCTCGAAGGTCTAAACTTAGGTTTCTTGGAAGCTTTTTTCATAGCTATTCTTCCCTAATCGTCGCAAACCACTGGTTATTGTTTCTCGCGCGTTATTGTTTCATTCTATTTCACGAATATGAAATAGAATGAAACAATATCCCATGGTTTGCGATGTTCTCCCCTAGTGTTTGTTATTCAGATCAAAGGAAAATATGTTGTGTTTACGACCATGGAAATCCATCTGCGAGACAACATGGCTTGCATTTCTACAACATTAATGAAGATTGTTATACAGTAAAATAGTATATAAACACGGTTAATATCATGAAACAAACAAATATTTATTTCAAAGTATAAAAACTGGAGACCAACACCTTCAGGTTAAAAATACGGTAGATTCTCACGAGTGGATACCATGCGGTATTCAATAGGGTCTGGAACCAGAAGTAAAACTTAAAGTAATAAAACAGATCACCAACACATCGTAAGAATGCTCTGTGAATTTATTTTGGTTTACCGGTTTCGACCTTAGGCGGTCGTCATCAAACGATCTCGTTTTGTGGTCAGCTTTATTTGGTTACGATCCCGTTTTGTGGTCAGCTTTATTTGGTTACAATCCCGTTTTGTTGGTCAGCTTTATGGGTTACAATCCGTTTTGGTGTATTCAGGAGGCGATAAGGACGAAAAGGAAGTTGCGCTCCCCGATCACACGAAGCCGGTGTCTGTTCTCCGTAAGGATGACGACGACGTCAAACTCAACAAATACAAGGTAGGACTGGTCAAGTTCATATAGTGTACAGCTACATGTACGTATGTTTGCTGTTTTCATATTGTTATGTCTTTGACAGCTAAGTGTAATGCTAAATTGTGGTTGCACTGCAAAATGAAATCTCTCTGTCCATTATCATACACTGTAAAACGAGAATATTTTGCACACTATTTATTTTAACGCCTTTGGTGCAGACGTATGATTGCGCTAAATTAAGTTGTGTGCCAAAAGTTTTCATTGACATTAATTAAATTATTGACCAGGTGGTATCGTTGCGCTAAAATAAGTTTTAACCAAAAGTTTTTCATTGCTGATTTGCGCTAAAATATGTTTGTGCCAAATTTTCTCGTTTTACGGTATTGAAGAAAGTGCATCATCTTTGATTATAGCAAATGTTAGATATGGAAAAAAAAACCCACATACCTATATATCCTCCCAGGTCTCAAACTCAGTATTTAAAGTACAAATTCAATATACAGTCAAACCTCGTTATCTCAAACTCATGGGACCTAGAAAAATATTCAAGATATCAAGGGTAAAATACATAGAGAATTAGTGGTTGGGACCTCCAATTCACTTCGACATATCCATGGTATTCGAGACATCAGTGTTTGAGATACTGAAGTTCGACTGTATTAAGCATATTAAACAGATACTGAACTGAGTAAGTACAAAGTCGGTATATTAAATATTTAAATAAACAGATATCAAATTCAACATGTTTAAAAGTACATATGTGTACGATATGAATATTTTACTGTGCAAGTGTTAAAACAAGGGAGTCATATGACGGGTCCCAGAACACACTTATAACAAATTCATGCTTATTCATGCTTATTATAATACCCCGCATAACAAGTTTGGGGGGGGGGGGTATATCAATTGTGGTTTTCTAGCCGTGTACTGTCCGTCTGTCTGTCCAAAATATGTTGTGTACAACTCCTCCTAAATGGCTTGCAGGATTATTATGAAACTGTGTGGAGTGTTAGATTACATCATGGAGATGTGCATATTGTCAGGAATTTTGTTTTGAACAATTTATGTACTAGATATGAACGTTTGAACTTAGGCATTTTTCACCAATATACCTACCGGTATGCATCAGTGCGTTGTCCGCAACTCCTCCTAAGCGATTCGTATGATTTTTATGAAATTTTTTGGAGTGTTAGATTACATAATGGAGATGTGCATATTGTCAGGAATTTTATTTTGGACAATTGCAATTTATGTACAAGATATGAACGTTTGAACTTAGGCATTTTTCACCCATATATGTATTAGTGGGTTGTTGGCAACTCCTCCTAAGTAACTTGCAGGATATTTATGAAACTTTGTGGAGTGTTAGAATACATAATGGAGATGGGCATATTGTCAGGAATTTTATTTTGAACAATTTATGTACAAGATATGAATGTTTGGACTTGGGCATTTTTTCACCCATATATGTATTAGTGCGTTGTCCGCAACTCCTCCGGTTCTCCTTTACCGCCTAATAACTAGAACGCCGAGTTGAACTGTCCATTCAGCTGTTTCTCCTTCATAAGTGCGACTGGTCAACGATATGCAGTTTATATTAAGTGTGCGACATCTGAATTTTTACATGAGTAAATTGAGTCCTTCCAGGCTACCACAGGTTCCATTGGTTACTCCCTTTGTATCTTTGTTTTCATGCCGGTAGTACTTCTTAAATAATTACACGAATCGCTACCACAGTATGCGAAATATTTAGTTGTTCGGTCATTCTCCTCTGCTTAATGTCCCCTATCGTATTCCTCTGCCGCCTCTCTAGTAGAGTGGTCTTTCCGACTCTGGCTCTCGGGACGTTATGGCATGTCTTTTGAGATCAAAAACACCTTGCTGTCCGGCGGGCAATGCCATAGGAGGGCGGCCACCCCATCTACAAATGGGTATGCGGATCCCCACGATAGGCGTCTTTGATACGTAACATCTGACCCAGGGAAATAAGCAAATTAACAACACAGAGGATACTTGTCCAACGCTCCAACAGGTAATGAGAATCATGTTCCTAGTTAAATAGCTGGGCAGAAGATTAACGAATACTGTTTTAGAACCAGGTGTGTGAAGACCTTGTCTACTCAATGCTCGTGCACGAAGAAGCTACCCTTGTGTGTGGGAGGGGGGAGGGGGGGAGGGGGGGGCCACTCTGATCCCGCGTCCGACTCTTCTCGAGTGCAACGTACTACAAAGAGTTTTATCTGTTCACGTAGTCCCTGTAGTATGCGAGGGGAGAGAGACTTGATTCTCTCAATTTCTTAGCTCATAGTAGAGGGCAACTTAGCAGTCCGAAAACTTTCGATCCTCTGTTTTATCGCCTGTTTGCACCCAATGTTCGTCCTATGAGAGGTGAGGCGACGAGAGAGTTAGGCGAGAGAGAGGTTGAGCGACAACAATTGACAAATTCAAGAAATCTTAACAACATCAAGATAGCTTCCTAGAGTACCGTTACTTTATTTGGGGATCCCCTTGCTAAAATTGTACCACCCGGAGGGGTCCATGAAATGACAACACCCCAGCTTGGTGGAGGGGGCTTCATGGAGTCCATGTCGTATAAGGTAGACAAATTCTCTTGTGATGAGAATTAAATGTTTTAAAAAACCTCACATGGAAATTCATATCAATGTGAATCTAGACTAAAATGATCTTAAACAAACTTCAAGATGTATCCTTTCCAAGAAAATTTTCTGATTTAATTGGTTCCTACTGTATTGTAACACCACATTCTCATGGGAACACATGTTAATTAAACATAAATGCTCAGTATGATAACCATAGACTTCGCTTCATATAGACAGATGAGATGCAGCTATATGTTATTTATAGTTCTTTTTGATTTATTTTTTACGTTGGTTATCAGGTCTGCCTTCGTATGGACGGCATGGACTCAGCCTCCCCCTCAATGGTTACCGTAATGCTTGTTGATTTATTTTGATCGTGGTTAGACAGCCTAGACGATGACCACGTCCCGGCTCAGCAACAGCTTAAGCCTAATGCAAGACAGACATCGGGTCAATCTGTCCTGCTCAAAAAAAGCAAGTAGAAAGGAAACACAAAGACATCATTTCCATTCAGATATTGGTATCATCTCACTACAAAATTCATCACCAGAGAACAAAAGATAAGAATATAGGATTTTCCCATTTGCCGCACTAATATCTAAAAAATATCGTGTTGATACGCAGTAGAGTATTAAGAATATGTTGTTAAAAACAATTGTCTGTTTGTCATTTTAGTCATTTTGATCATATCCAAAAGTCTTTTCTGGTAAGAGTGTCGAAGATCCAGTGATGACAGGTATTAACGCAATAGTAACTTTCCCTCTGATCACAATCTCTAGAAGTGGAATTTAAGTACATAAACACCTAGGTGAATATACCTTCTTCGACTCAAGAAGCGTAGTTCCATATTTTTGTTAGAAAGTAAACAACATCAAATCGTACCACCCACCAACAAACTGAAATATGCTTGGTCTGTTAAGCCCCGCAAGATGTGTGTTGCCACCAAGTAAGTAGATTACTTTTGTGGAAAACGAAAGATTTACGTTAAATGAACGAATCTATTGTTGTGACTCGTTGTCCAGACAAACCGTTGTTTGGGTTAAGCAAATTTTTAAAGATCATTGCATTGCACGGCTGCCTAAAAAATTTTCTCATCGTCAGGCTAAGACTTGTTGACTCCCTGGAATCACATTTTTAGGCTGTAAGGTGCCTCAACATACATCCGGTTCACAGCCTTTCTATATTACGTATCTTGAGCGATGAGGAAACGAAACCCGTCTGTGGAAAAGATTTGGTCCGCAAGGCAACCTCGCGAGAAACTTAATACGATCTTATTGGGGAGATGAGCAAGCCCAGAGTATGAATCCTTGCTTAGTTAGCTCATTTGTTTGATCCATCATTGCACAAAGTTTAAGAAATAGAGAATTCTTGTACACCACTCTCCTAGTAATATCGCACAGTAAATAATGCATCTATCAACTACAACACACTGTTGTTGGTAGCAGCCGCCACGATTACATGAAAGGTCACGACCTACAAGTCATTAGAGGACGTGTATAAGGACTACACCAGATACATGAGATGTAGTGAACTAGGATCAGGCCCATCTTCCCCTTTCGTCATGATTTACTACTGAGAAGGATACAAGGAATTGAAAAGTGATGTTAGACTGCTCAGAGAGCCTTAGAGTTAAGATGCGGTTACGATGCAACATGGGTTGAATTAATGGTGATTCGTCATAAATGGATGGTGCTATCGTTGTCACGTACGTAAGAAGGGGAGGAACTCTCCATTAGAAATCATGCAGCGCCACTGAGGTTGCTTGCGGCAGTGGCGAGTGGTTGCTGAAATAACTGAGCTTCATCTAACTTTACACCCCTATGCCGTCAGCGTGTACATGAGCGGCTTAACACAGATACCAGTAGCTAGCCCAACCGAAGTTGCCGAGTGTAATTACATGCCTCACTCAAAACGTGATGGTGCCCAGCGAGCCGAGCTCTATCGTAAAACGTCGTTTATAATGAAGAGAATGTATTCTCCCAAAATTTCAATCACTCAACACAAAGTCTGGATCGTGTCGGCACTTAAGTTCTGTTCGGTGACCATAGTCCCTTGGTCCAAGAGCTTGTACCTTTGCACTGATAATCGACAAGCGATGTGATTAGACAATCCAGACTGGACCAGCAAAGAATCCCCACTCTTGCCTCATGAATGACGACGACCATCGGGTGGATGACGATGTCTAGATGAAATACCTACCTTTTCTACCAAAACTCAATAGGCACCCAATACCACTCAGTGCGACAACTACTCTATTCGTTGTCCCCTCAGTGAACTGTATAAGCGATCTCACACCTGCAACTAATAGACGACCAATAAAATAAATTCCCCTCCATATAGTCGTTCTCTATAACTATTGACCACTGTATACAAATAAACACTCACCTTCGAGCGATGACGCGTAGCGCCAACCACGCACTCAACCAGGACAACTGCTTGAAAATTCCCATGTGGGATTTTAGCCTGCTCTTCGCAGTCCCGCTATACGACTTTCTCATTGGTTATCGATAAAAGTTCTCTAAATTTCTGCGATCATGTTTGTCAGGAAGGTAAACCTATGCAACAACTACAATTTTTGTAAACATATCCATATAGCGATAACAACATCATATGTTGCTTTTTCTTCTCAAACTTCAGACTAGAACTATGATAAAAAATAAACCATACTTTTACACCAACTCATAAACAGATATTTTATTAAATTCTCTAACTTACGAGAAACAATATTGAGAATAAAACAACATACATCGTGTAATACTTCGCACGTTCCTCATTCCAGCCGAATACCGCATGTGTAAATTCATACCATCAATTGAGCTATAAACTCCACCAAAGCAATAATTGCTGAAAGCATGGCTTATTTACCAATCACCACTTCACTTAACAAGTACGCTTTTGGCTTGTGTCATTGAAACACATCGAAACAAATGTGCATCCGCAACGCATCGAGCACAGCATCTTGCTTGTTTGTGGCAAATTCCCGGCCCTGCGGACACTTAAATGCAGTTTGATGGCATGAGGTTGCCCAACAGAAAACACGTATAGTTCTGCCGCCACTTCTACGAATCTTTCTGAAAAAATCATAAAACATGCACACATGACATCTGCACAATAATTATAAATCCGACATCTGACTTCAAAATATGGTTTTATGTAAATTCGCTAAGAGCAAAATATTATGAAAACCCGCACATTTAAAAAGCAACAGAAAACGATTATTTTTATCCGAGACTAAGAGGAGCAGATACTAGCATTATTATGATACGTATCCTACAACATCTGTTAAATACTTAAGTTCCCCACCCATATTTTTTTTATGCATTCACTACTAATGTTTGGAATATTAGAACACAGTAATCGATACATACGACTGTACTATCAATTCAACCAACCGGTCCCGAATATCGATATGTGATGGCGAACATGAAACTAACATCGAGTCGTATACGTGGTTGTATCTCTATCAGGCCTATTGCCGCGGAACTTGCATCCTGTACGTCAATATTCACTCGCTATTATGTATTGGTTTTCAGAAAATTCACCATGGATATAGGTGGTTACAAAGAATATCGCCTATTCTGAAAGTTATCTCATCTTCCGCTGATTTTTAAAATGCTATTAATTTTAGTTACCCATACAGACAACATATATCTCTGCATCAGTTAATTCCAGGCATACTACCCATCCCAAGACACAATTACCATGGCACCACTCTCGACATCGGCACGACTTCCGCGCCGGCTACATCACACAAATAAGAGAAGTAGGAGGAGTTTAAAGCCGATTTACTTTCCCCTCAGCGCGATTAAAGTGTATGCACACAGCTTTCCCCATATTTCTGATTGCTGGCCGCTGCAACAAATAGGCCGGGATGTAGAAAATTCAGGTTGGATAATCGGATCTTGTTGTCGAACATTAGGGTACCACAGTTCTATTACAAATGGCAAAGAATGTGGGGGTTAGTTCGTTGCTTTCCCCGAGTGCGAGCCACCACGGAATCTGTGCTTAAAATTGGGGCGGCAAACATCCGCTGCCGAATCGGGACAAGGTGAATGGCACGTATGCCACAGCCATCCAATTGTGCAACCATTGCGTGTGATCAAATTTCATGACTATTAAATCTTAACCTTTACTCTCGCAGCGACCGCAATTAATTTCCGATTTACAAGACAATAACACGAACGCATCTGAATTGTCCAATTTCGACGAGCGGGTCTATATCTGAGAGTTATTCGTTCCCCTATACACTTTTTTGTTGTAACGCCGCAGTGGCTACTATAATTTGTGTGATATATCTTCTGGACCCTATACTAAGGGTTTTGTACCCGAAATATATCAATTAAACTTAACCATTTATCCACATCAGATCGAAGTTTTTCATCACCATGTAGCTAACTCTTGAAGTAAGTGTTAAAGTGTCAAATTTACACTGAGATATCATGTGATCAATAGAATATGATAACAATTGCCTGAATTGTTATCCAAAGTTTGAAATGCATATCTCTGAACTATGAAATGTTAGGTAGATTATGGAATTGAAAATCCTACCATTCCCTGGTCCTAATATAAATCCTACAATATAAATTACACCTGACTGTGCCGCAAATAGATATCAAGAACTAGTGAGCACTGGGACTTATATAAAACTTAAGAAACTGGATTTATTGCGCAAGTCATTTCCACAACAAGAGCTGAGAAAACCTTCAAAATAATTTCTATAATGTGTGACATGACCGGACTACCATTTCACGTTAAACATATGTACATTTCTAAGGTTGTGACATATCTAAAGCTAAAAGAAAGCCGAAACCTGCAGAGTTCTAAACTGTCGGAGTACAATGATACATTTTATAAAGGCTGTTTATTAATGCTTCAATGAGCTGGAAAAAAAATTTCCACCAGCATCATAGTAATAATAAGGAGAAGCAAAACACTTTCTCAATTACTTTCTTTTCGTAATCATAATGAGAAGGCACTGGTAATTATTATTCACGGGAGCACAATTCCTTTTTATCAAAACTTGTTACTAATGTTTACATGTTTAGGCAATCAATATTTCATGGCAATTAATTAATTCCAGGCATGTTTTTTTAATCAAATTTAAAAAATAACAAATTAATATTTTTAGAGATCTTATATAACCTTTTTAATCCAAGATACAATGTCACCAACTCGGCTCAGAATTGTAAAATGTCTTAGTCAGGGAAATGCGTCGTAGCCCCAGTCCCGGGGCAGGGAGTGGGAAGTGTGGGGGGTACTATATATAGTAAACAGTCCATGCAAACATATAGCTCATCTTGATTAATGCGCTACTATCTATTTCGCATACAAATCAAAAGTTGATTATCACACCTGAACTTGACTATAACCCTTAAGATAACCTGCCCTACCATATCCGCACCATTCCCCCAAACCCCCGCACCCCTACTAACATAAGTCGCTGGTCGGCCACGGGTCTGCTTAATAAGTACGATACCGAGCATACAAATGTTGTTACCAATGGTCTCTCACAACTATGATGTGATATCATATTGTCAAACGCCATAATCATGGAAGCGGGGGTAAGTCACACTCCCTCCCGCCGACTCCGCTTAAATCGGCCTAGCATCTCGCTCCTCCCCACCTTAATCACCTCAAATCCCGACTCTAATACCAGGCCCGTTGGGGAGTCATCTTTCCAACCACCTAATTCTGCATAAGTGCAACATGTTGTTTATCACAGAACTTGCATCTACTCGAGACTCCAATTCGACCACCCCCTCCCCTCCTCTCTTTCCCAGCGGGGCACACTACATAATGAACACATCAGATTTCTTAGATTAAATAGAAGTTGTCTAATCAACTGGTAATATATTTTTTTTTTTAGTTAGGAGGAGTTGCACACACACTAATGCATAATGGGTGAAAAATGCTAAGTCCAAACGTTCATATCTTGACAATAATGTCCAAAAAAATTCCTGACATATGCACATCTCCATTATGTATCTAACACCCACAAAGTTCATAAAATACTGCAATGTGTTAGGAGGAGTTGGCCAGACAACGCACATGATGAATAGGTTTTATTGGTGAAAAATGCCTAAGTCCAAACGTTCATATTTTGTACATAAATTGTCCAAAATAAATTCCTACATTATCACATCTCCATTAGTGATTTAACACTCCCACAAAAGTTCATAAAAATCCTGCAGACGTTATA
>CAJDSM010021970.1:12121-22166 GCA_903981925.1 Ostrea lurida
CTCTCTTCATTGCCCATTGTCTTTACTTGTTTATGATCAATTGGGCCCTGATTCGGTAATAATACTATTCTATTCTAACGCAGTTGTAGAAGAGGCTTATAGCCATTGTCAATATAAAAATAAAATATTCTGAACTCTGAATATAGGGAACAGTGGTTTTTGATCTTGTGAAGAAAATGTGTGTACTGGGAATAGAATATTGTACGTTTTTTTAAGGGTATCTATTTTGGCACATTTCAAAAATGAAACTTCACTCTTTAAAGTTGTTGCTAAAGATGGTAAGCTTTATAAAAAAGCTATACTTGTAAATGTTTCTAGACGGAATGTATCGTGAATGTGACTTTAGATTTGTATTTTTACTTTTTACAGAATCGAGATGATCAACTTACTTTTGAAGAATTTTTAGAAGGTTCAAAGAAAGACCCAACGATTATTCAAGCCCTTACGCTGTACGACATGGCACAACCTCAAGGTCAAGGCTAAACAGTCTTAGGGTCAGGATCACTAGCGTCTTGTATCATCCGGACGATAGTGTGTTGAAAATTTTAAATGGACATTCGTAATGCACAACAACGAATGCAGCACATTTCATTTTAATTTATTCCTGTTTATTCCAATCCAGAATATTCGTGACGAAACAGTCAGAGTAATGAATGTTTTGAACAGAGCGATAGTGACCAAATCACGTGTAAAAGTATGTGTATGACGTCATTCCAAACTTAGTGTGTAATATCATATGAAACAGAGGCAGAAAAAAAAGTCAAATTGGAGGCAGAAATTTTGTTATCAATGAAGCAATAAAACCGAACCCGTTTTTGTGTGTGATAAGTATGGTGAACAACTGTTGATTAGTTTCAATTATGAATTTTGTTGAACTGATTATTTTAATTAAGAAAAAAAGTGAAATGGGAGGCAGAAATTTTGTTATCAATGAAGCAATAAGATCGGACCCTTTTTTGTGGTAATTATATAGTGAAGAACTGTTGATTATTTTTTATTAAGAATTTTGTTGAACTGATTATTTTATTTAATATATCTTTCAGAAAGTCTTCAGTTTAGACCAATGCATTTACATCATCGTGTTTTCGATATTGAGTTTGGAATGGTACCGCGAATAACAAGACGAGAAATGGACAATTCCGAAAATTTTGATATCACAGCACATACCCTCAGTTAATTAAAATGTTTATTTCATTTTGAATTACAAAAGAGAATAATTACGTAGTTTTCAATGATGAAATCGAGTTGTGGCTTAATGCTTGTTCATGTGCTAGTACTTACACGTGTCCGAACGGACAATTATAGCAACTGTCAAATCCAGCCCAATCAGAGAGCACGTTGTATCGGCTTTACATATTGTTTCTCGTGTCTATATCCAATTTCGAAGTTTTAATCAAAAGTATTATCTTTTTAAATCAAATTGTTATTTGAAAATTAAAAAGATGTGGTGATGATGCTGGATTTTCAAATTACAAACATGATGGCAATGTAAAACAGTTTGAATTTTTTTTTTGTTCGTAAGATTTTTCATCCATAGGGCCGGATGTACAATTCATGATAACGAGAAGTCTGTATGACATTTCTAAAGGACCCGGATCAACTTCCCGCCAAACTTACCGTTACCAGATGAGGATTGTTATCTAAAACCAGTGAGACTGTGTGCAATATTATTCAGTAATTTTATCCTTATGACTATATATGCAAGCACCAGTATTTACATGTTTCCAATAATATGCATTTTATTCAGTTGATGGAATCCAGCCATATTTCATTCATTTTTTTCTGGATGAATGTACTGATTTCAAGAGAAAAATACATGTGCAATTATATGATATTATTGTAAAATAAATCCTTTATTGTAAAATAAATCCTTTCCAAACTTTGTTTTCCTATTTTTGTGATGAATTGTAATTTTGACTGTGGATCTCCAGAAAAGAGGACGAATGTTTACATCAACACTACAACCTTCCAGTTTTTCATACAATAATGACGTATCGCTCGCTTGCAATCGCAACTTCTCGGGTCTTGTAGGAAAACGAACAAACAGCCTTGAATGCTCTTATTTTCAGTAGATCGAATTTTACTAGAAAGAATAACTTTTCTTAATTGTCAGGTTAGTGTACAACTTTCGTACATCCGATTATCGTAATATATTCAAGCTGGCCGGAAAAGCCCGAGAGGATGCGATTGTAAGTTAGCTGTACGCCATTAGGAGAAAAACAAAAGGCCAATAGGGAGTCACCTGAGTATCAAAGCCCATACAAGGAGTCTCGGAGAGCCTCATACATGTAATTGCATTTTAAGTTTCAATATGGAGTCTTTTGTCCACTTGTTATCATTTTCAAAGTATACACATGATTCCTGGAATCATGCATTATTTTGAAAGATGATAACATGTGGAAATTCTATTCAAATGCACAAGATAAAGATCAATTCAACATTAAGTACTACAGGGGCCAATTTCAAATTTTAGTATAGGGCATCATGAACATCAAAATCAAACATTTTCTTTGGAAGTAGAAACTACGATTTTCTAAGCTTTCATATTCTCACTGTATGGCTATGTTGCCCCCCCCCCCCCCAAGGGCTACCCAGACCCGGAGGCTATGAAGTTCATAATTTTAATAGAGGGCTTCATGGGCATAAGCATCTTAATTATCCATTTAGTTTTTCTCAAATATATATGCAAGTAGAACATTTTTCTTAATTTGAATTGCAGGTTTACTATATGATCATGATGGCTCCACTCTAGAGCCTAAACTCCTGGCCCAGGGGCCATGAATTCACAATTTGAGTAAAGGACTTCATGGACATCATAATCATGCTTTTATTTTTTCTTGAATACACTTGGTATAGTAGAAATTAATTTCTTAAGTTTTGATACACGTTCACCACATGATCATATTGGCCCCAACCTTGAGCTTGAACCCCTGACCCAGGGGCTATGAATTTCACAACATGAGTACAGGACTTCATGGACATAACAATCATGCTTTTAGGTTTTTCTTTAACACATATGGGAGTAGGGAGTAGAGAAAAATATTTCTTAAGATTTATTACATGTTCACTATATATGGTCATATTGACCTTAGATAGAACGTTCTATCGTTAAAATGACAATGCCTCCGGACCGCGGGTTTTGGGGTTTTAAACGATAGAATTCCAACCCTTTACTCGCTTCGTAAGCAAAACGAAATTTGTAAATACGGCTGCATGAGATAGGAATGTTATAAAATACCGTGTAAACTGAATTTGATCCACTGTTTTTAGTGATATTTGCATTGTAATTAAAGATTTCAAATAAATTGTCATGCTGAATGATTCCCACACTTCCGGCAAAATGGCGTCAAATTTGAATCGTGAAATTTTAAAAACTCGAACGGACACATTTTTTCTTGGGATTTTCTTCATTTAAAGGATTTACATATATTTACATATATCAGAAAAGGTTTTGTTACTAATAAATGAGACCCAATCTTATGCTCATTCTATCTAATAGCTGTGAAATTCATTTCGGAGTGGATCCACTCCGATTTGCTACATTGCGAGTATAGGGAAGGATTTCTAACTGTGATGAGGGGACCGAGTCACAGTTAGAATATTCTACTTATATTGACCCACTCCTGGGCCTTAACCCTTGACCCAGGGACTATGGATTTTACAACTTTAGTAGGGGGCTTAATGGACATCACAACCATGCATTTAGTTTTTCTCAATTGTTTATTCAGTATATATATATGTATGTAGTTGAGAGTAAACAACTTGATGTATCAAATGAACCAAGAAATTACACATCATACATAATGGTACTGAATTATAGGTTATGAAACAAATTAATCACACAATATGACCAGGGCAGAACATCTCATACTTCATGTACAATAAACAAGAAAGTCGTTGACAAGTTTTGATATAACATGTAGAGAGCAATCAAAAACGTCACTGATACTTGGCAGACCGAGGAGGTTTGGTGTGCACCTCAAGAAATTAATGTATTTACCTCCCCAGAATAGTAGCTTTTATTAAAAATGATAGAAAAAGTGTTAGCAAGCTCAACAGACCAGCCAACGCTCGCAACGGGAGGGATTGCGCTGGACGGAACTGTGTCAGTAGAAATAATAAATTAGATGAGAGCAACAAATTTCCAATAGTTCTATAAAAAGCGGCAATTCCCAGAAAACAATTTCCTGAGTGTATGCTGCTATCTAACACGGTATGTTCCTCTAATATATCTACAAAATGTTTGCACAAACGAAATCTGAATATGTAGCGGTCTTTCAGAAGGAAGTTGCGGCTAAAAATCAGGAACTAGACGGGTCAAAAACATTATACCTATGGCTCCGCAACTTGTTGCGGTGTGGTGATAATTACTTATGGGCAGTAAAACACATACAATGTTAAATATGCATATCTAGACAGCAGTAAACAGCATTCAATATTAGGGTTTTTATTATTTGCGGTCACGCGCTCATACTCAATACAACTTGGGCTAACACATTAATCTCAATTCTCTGTATTAAAATCGAAAGAATGACAGTACATAAAAGAGAGGCTAGGCAACACAACTAACACCCTATCAATCACAAAGATGCTCAAAACTTGCACAAAACCACGAAGATAAAAAAAAGATGTTGGCCGTTAACCAAAATGGGCAACAACAATCCTGAAATATTTTTTTCACCGGATCTGTTGTAATTGGCAACTATGGGTAATTAAACAACGTTACAAAATGTTTTGAGACATTTGGAGAGGTAGTGGTGGCCAGCCAGTACTGTCATTCTTGATTAATTATCAGAGAATTGATATTAATTGTGTTATTGCACCCCAAGTTGTATTTTGTAAGTATGAGCAGCTTGTAGCCAGCAAAATAATAGAAACGCCATAGTATATGAATTTGTACTGCTGTCTAGATATGGTATTAAACCTTTATTTATTCATAACCTCTACATGAGTATTTTTTCAACCTAACTACCCTTACTCCTCTATAAAGAAGTAGATAAAATCGAAGGTATAATTTGCTGATTTTCTCCTGGAAAATGCAGGACCATGTACACAAAAACCATAGACTCCCAACTATGCTAATTACAGACTTATCTTCCCCTGCAAAATAATGGGTGTGTAGCAGTCCCTGAATGAACTGAACACACCCCTAATTCGGAACACTTAGCAATTTCAATCATATGTTTAAGGAAAAAAGTTTACCGAATACGTTTCAGAATTGCAAAATAGAAAATGCGTCATAGTTTATTTCAGCCAATAATGTCGGTAGGATTAAGACAAGTCCGTGCTTACGCCCCAGCGAGCTATTGTTACGTTTCACAAGTGCTTTGTAAACGTTGACGTTGTTAGTAAAACATGGCGACAACTTTCAACGGCATATTGCATGAGGGTCTGATGTTTTAAAAGAATCTGTAAGATGTTGTTTCCAGAATGCGAAAGAATACTATACGTTTACGCGTCGTTGTTGTCTGTTAGAATAACCCTTATATGACCACCGAGAAAAACTGGATTTATTCAAATTCGATTTTGGCGGAACAGCTGGGCTCGGCGGACAGACAGGAGTTTAATGAATATCTAATATGTTGCCAAGGTTGTATCGGTTATGTAAGAGGATTTAAAAGCTACGAATAATAAACGAGCAATATCAAACTGAGGGAGTTAAGCAAAAGATATCTCAGTATCCCCTCGAGCCAGGATTATTTCACCCTCGTGCTACAACACGCCTCGGGAAGTTAGTCCTGGCTTCGGGGAGAGGTCTTGGAATCTTGCTAAACTCCTCATGTGATATGTCGTTAACTGTATTAGGTGTTTCTGCCAATAAATATTATATTCCACTACGCAATCGAGTGCGAGGGTATCAATGTTTTTTGACCCACGTCAGTCCTGTTTTTTTGTCAGCGCAACTCCTCTGAAACCGCTAGAAAAACAGAATTTCGTGTAAACTTTGTTAGTTATTAAGAACATTTGGAGAGGTAAGTGTTGGCCTTACCATTTTTTGGATTATTTTAATCAGATGATTGTATATTATAGAATTCAAATATTTAAGTCAAATATGGCTTGTATGGTTTTTTACATGTCCAGTTATCAACGATTTACATTACTGACAATAATTTGGAAAAAACAAATATGAAATGAAAATAATGCATCTTTGACTCTATGAAGCAATAGTTATTCAATCTGCATGTATGTAATCAAATCCCCTCCCCCACCCCCCTTTTTTTAATGTATTGGTAATTTGATTACATTCTCAAAAATATGACATATTTGTTACTTAACTCCATTAAATGGAGGGAGGTTGATCAAAAACAAAGAATATATGGACAAAGTTATACTGAAAATCCTGCTGCAAGTAGCAGGATAAAATGAAGCATCTGTCTCAAGTTCATGACACAATCCATTTGGTCAAATAAGGCCAACAATTTTGTGAAATTTTTCATTTAAAATCCAAGCACTCAGTGAAAAAGTTTAAATGGCAAAAATCAAATGTTGTAACCACTATAGTGAGACAATATAAGTGATATTAAATATCTTTGAAAACAGTGACCTTGGTCAAGATCTTGACACTTCCTTGGAGTCTCAAGGACAAACAATTCTGTGAAATATTATTTCCATCGCATGAGGTCAGTGAACGAGTTTATTAGTATATCTGGGTTACGATGGTCATGTGATTTTCTTTGGCTGTTGGGTTTTTTTCATGTTGTTTTATGATTTTTCTTGTATAAATTTTTTGACTTTGACCTGTTGCTTGATTTTTAATCTTTAGTATATTTATTTATTTCACATGTTTATTTAATTTCAGAGTCCTTTTACCCTTGGCTTTTATCCGAGCTGTGTTCTTACATTCTTGCTTCATTAATATTTGAACTGGCTTTAACCGTCTATAGGGTTTCCTGGTGAATTGACGGGATGACCGCAAATTCCTAATCAATAGGTTATAGCCGAAACCTAAAGTCTTTGGAATGATTTTAGCATTATTTTACAAGAATCTTTTATAAAATTAGACGATGGGTTAACATGCGGTTTATTTAATTGGTTACGTTGTGAATGATGTTTGTAACCCGATGTCAATTCATTTAGGGACGGAAGACCTTTTTTGTGTAGGGAGAAATAACGTACTATTAAATATTAGGTTTGCCGTCCTACCAACGGAAGAGCCCTTATAGGTTTGATGTTCTTATTATATATATTATATATTAAGATTTATTGTCCTCTTTTTAAAACATGCAATTACACTCAATAAACGCTTTGATGATTTATGCCTTTTGGTCTAATAAGATTATAATGGTTTGAAAATATTAGTTTGGCTGTTGGGAAGAAGTATAATAAAGAGTAATTACAGTATATCCCGTTTGTACGCTGTGCTCGGGCCGCTGCCGTTTTCTGTGTTGTTGGGCGTGTGGTCTCTTTTTCGCTTATTTTCACTTTCTTTGTGTTGTTCGTGCCTTGTCCGTCTCCTTCGTTGGCCCTTTTGATTTGTCTTCTATTGTCTCCGTGTTGGGGGTTCTCCTTGTGTCGGCTTTTGACGGTAGTGTTCCGGAAATCACCTGTCTGTACAACCTCCCCAAATCACAAAACTAAATTGCCCTGGGTGTTGAGGGGGCAATACTCACAACCCATGCCCCCGGATATTACAACATGCCAGTGAACAGGGGCTTGCCAAAGGACTTACTACACTTGTGGAATAATGTAAAATATAGTTATTGTGATTGAATTGTAGATTTTGACTTGAGTGGTCTCCAGAAAAGAGAGGACTTGAATGTTTACATCAACACTACACATACCCTGGTATGCACATGCCCGGCATCCCCATTCCAGTGACACGGGGGCGTGGAAAAGATCTTATAATGTGAATATGAAAAGTAAATCTATCTACAGTTTATTAGCCAATGTTAAAGTTTTAAAAGTAATCAAACTCAAGTATCAAGGTCAAGAGTTCAAAAAACCAGTTTGGTACCAAGAGAAAAGTATTTTTAGTTCATCTTTTATTAAGGAACACACATGTGATATAATATAGAATAATACAGATCCCAACCTACAATGATCCATTCACAGATAAGTTATGGCCAATGTCACATAGTTCTTTTGAAAAAGCCTAGTCAAACTTTCAAGCGTCATGAGGTCCATAATTTTTGGTGACCAGATCAAAGCAGGCTTGTCATAAGGAACATGAGACATGTCGATAATTTGAAGGATTTCGCAAACACTTGCCCATTAAAAGTATGGCCAATGTTAAAGTGTTTGCAGACAAACAGACACACTGAGGCCGCAACTGATACAAAAACTTTTTTTGTAATTCTTTCTCTCGGGGTCTGTAGGAAAACGAACAAACAGCCTTGATGTCTTATTTCAGTAGATGATCGAATTTTACTATTTTCTACTAGAAAGAATAATTTTTCTTAATCGTTCAGGTTAGTGTAACAACTTTCGGTACATATTTCGATTACGAATATATTCAAGCTGGAGCCGGAAAAGCTAAGCCCCCCGAGAGGATGCGATTGTAAGTTAGCTGTACGCCATTAGGAGAAAAAACAAAAGGCCAATAGGGAGTCACCTGAGTATCAAAGCCATACAAGGAGTCTCGGAGAGCCTCATACATGTAATTGCATTTTAAGTTTCAATATGGAGTCTTTTGTCCACTTGTTATCATTTTCAAAGTATACACATTGATTCCTGGAATCAGCATTATTTTGAAAGATGATAACATGTGGAAATTCTATTCAAATGCACAAGATAAAGATCAATTCAACATTAAGTACTAATATAGGGGCCAATTTCAAAATTTTATGTATAATGGGCATCATGACATCAAAATCAAAACATTTCTTTGGAAGTAGAAACTACGATTTTCTAAGCTTTCATATTCTCACTGTATGGCTATGTTGCCCCCCCCCCCCCCCCCCCCCCCAAGGCCTGACCACCAGACCCGGAGGTATGAATTCATAATTTTAATAGAGGGCTTCATGGGCATAAGCATCTTAATTATCCATTTAGTTTTTCTCCAAATATAATGCAAGTAGAACATTTTTTCTTAATTTGAATTGCAGGTTTACTATATGACTATGATGGCTCCCTCTAGAGCCTAAACTCCTGGCCCAGGGGCCATGAATTCACAATTTGAGTAAGGACTTCATGACATCATAAATCATGCTTTTATTTTTTCTTGAATATACACTTGGTATAGTAGAAATAAATTTCTTAAGTTTTGATACACGTTCACACATGATCATATTGCCCCCAACTTGAGCTGAACCCCTGACCCAGGGGCTTATGAATTTCACAACATGAGTACAGGACTTCATGGACATAACAATCATGCTTTTAGGTTTTTCTTTAACACATATGGGAGTAGGGAGTGAAGAAAAAATTTCCTTATTTATATCATGTTCACATTATGGTCATATTGACCTTAGATAGAACGTTCTATCGTTAATGACAGATGTCCTCCGGACCCGGTTTAACGATAGAATTCCAACCCTTTACTCGCTTCGTAGCAAAACGAAATTTGTAAATACGGTCTGCATAGATAGGAATGTTATAAATACCTGTAAACTGAATTTGATCCACTGTTTTTAGTGATATTTGCATTGTAATTAAAGATTTCAAAAAATTGTCATGCTGAATGATTCCCACACTTCCGGCAAATGCGTCAAAATTTGATATCGTGAAATTTTTAAACAACTCGAACGGACACATTTTTCTTGGGATTTTCTTCATTTAAAGGATTTACATATATTTACATATATCAGAAAAGGTTTTGTTACTAATAAATGAGACCCAATCTTATGCTCTTTCTATCTAATAGCTGTGAAATTCATTTCGGAGTGGATCCACTCCGATTTGCTACATTGCGAGTATAGGGAAGGATTTCTAACTGTGATGAGGGGACCGAGTCACAGTTAGAATATTCTAACTATATTGACCCACCCTGGCCTTAACCCTTGACCCAGGGACTATGGATTTTACAATTTAGTAGGGGGCTTAATGGACATCACACCATGCATTTAGTTTTTCTCAAAAAATATATGAAAGTAGAGAAGATTTTTGA
>CAJDSM010021975.1:19732-31193 GCA_903981925.1 Ostrea lurida
TTTTAAACCTGTTTAAATATTTTTTCAACTAAACTGGTTGTGTGGTGATTTATCATAATATATTCACTAAAATGTTTGTTGGGCTATTGGTTACACATATCGTTAAGGGTATTAAATAAACCGAGGGTTTCGATTGACCGTGGTGTACCTAATATGGGCTCTCACGAAATGACGGGAAATGATAGAGCATGATGACGTTTGCGGATGTCGTTAGGGGACTTATTAATGTTATTTTAATGTGGTATGTTTTGTAAAAATACATGTTGCGTGGATGGTAAGATTTTAAGTAAGTTTAGAATTTATTGGTCGCCGACTGCGAGACAACACGAGTAGGACGCCTCTAATCTAGCGCTAACTTTCTATGCGGGCTCGTAAATCGAGGTAGTTTTTGATAAGGCGTGGATCGTAGCTCTCTTTGATTGTTCCATAATATTTTCAGAGACGTTACAGTTTCGCAAGGGCTTATGTCACGTCTTACTGTTATCCCACCAGTATGACAAACATCTATTAATTGTGACCCCCAAAAACCATAGTTTTTTTGACGCCATGCCCTACTTGAATTTTATTCTCATCAATCCGCCTTTCTCAGGGATTACAAATTAATAGATAGTTTATCAAAATGGTGACATAGGACTTTAAATTCATAAATTAGAAATTTGTTCTTATGAATTGATGGAATAATAAGTAGCACAGAATATCAACATTCCCACTATTGAAGTTTATGAGTTTATCATTTATATGGTTTACAATCCCTTCGAGGACTATTTATTTAGCGAACTACCACCCATCTTTGTCAGTGAAGGGGCTGTGGCTCGGCCACTCGAGGGGCATGAGCAGTAATTTCTCTATCGTGCCCCACACTCGCTGTGAACCGGCCCTCCGGTTTTTCCGGATTCATCCGAATGAACCGCCTCTTTCCCAGTCGGCTCTTACACCAGCAAGGGGATGCCGGGGATCATCTACCCGTTCGGGTTATTGAGTTTTTTAGTCCTACCCACAAAGATATTCTAACTAATGTATTGAATTATACCTGCTTTCTCCCTCCGTCTTACCCATTAGCCAAGGAAGTTCCTTCTTTGATAAATGTCTGCTTCAGATAGATGGTAGGACCGTTGCTAGCAATAATTCATCTCGTACCCTTGACTAATTCCCTCCTATACTGGACCGCTGTTCAAGTTCTCCTCTTCTCGATTTAGGATTAACAGACGTGTATTTCTCAGATTATTCCCGCACGGACAGCACCGACTTATCTTACCAGCTGTAATTCTTCTAAGCCCTGCCACTTTTCACCTTCTATACTGATAATATTGAGACCAACTTGTGTTTTCCAGTTTCATTCCTGGAAAAGGATCACAATGTTACGTTATTCAGGACTAATTATCTCACTTCAGTATAAAATTGGTCAAATTTAGATCAGTTTAGCAGGATTTATATAATGCAAAGACACGTCATTGGGTAAGGAATTATGTCATAAATACGTTGTCTTTATAAGTGCACCGTTTATTCCAAATTTGTATAATTACATATACGTGGTTATCCAAATCTCGTTCTCGTTAACTCAGGGCTATACATCTACACGCCGCTGTGCAATCCAACCTTGTTTTGGTTAACAACCAATGCTAACACTTATGGCAGATACACCATAGCTTATTGCAGTTATTTATCTTGCTTTTGTTCTTTACAGTTCAATTAATTCGACCATTACTCTTTTTAATGATTTCAGCTGATCTACATGTAGCAGTTATTTAGCATACTGGTCCGCTATCCGTCAACAATTTGAACTGTACCATTAATTCACTTTGAATTTTCTTTACGAGTGTAAGATAAATTGTTAAATTCTTACGCCTCGCCAGAACTTGAAGGAGCGGGAAACAGCCAACAATTGCATCAATTTTCAAAAATATCGTACCACCATAAATATAGTCAAATAGAGTCGTTCTATTGTGGTTTAATCTCATCATATCTCGTGTATCATATCGTATGAGGCTGTTATCCTATCCATGTATCAGTTTCCGTTTCTATTGGTGTTTGCGATCTGATTTGGTGTGAGTTTTCGATTTTATTGTTGAATACCACAATTTTCTACATGTACGATAAGATCCTATCCTTTTTTTCTATTCGCTGTTTTGTGAAATGTGTTCGGGTCTCGTGATTTTTGAATGTCTACAAGATGTGTGATTGTTATTTATTGTTTTCGTCCCACCGGAATATTTCATCTCATTGGGCTCACCTAATCCGGTGCAGGGCCGCATATTTAGTCCTATGCTTCGCACTCAGCCTTTTGACAGGAGTGATCTTATCGTGCCAAGTGCTGTGACACGTAGGACTAGTCGGTTTTGTTCTCCGGTTCATCCGAATGGCATCCACGACCATGTCAGGCCTTCTTACGACATACGCAAGGGATGGCGGAGGACTATTCTAACCCGGACCCCCCGTCATTGTGAATTTACGACAGACAATAACAGCTAACGATGTATGCTATATAACCTTATGACCAATACTGTTTTTTGATTCAGGAGAGAGTCTGAGAGTGAGATTTTCTGTAAGGAAGGTGGGTCGCAGCTAAGCGGAGGCAATTCCTCCATTCTGAGACAAGATATCGAAAGAATTTCAAATTGCCAAAAATTCGTTCTATTTGTGTAAATGTGTTAGTCGGTGATCTCAACTCACTCAAATTAACTTCTTTTATCTTAATTACTAATTATTATTTGATTCAATATATGCGTGTTAAACATGCATCTCATCATCCGAACTGGTTTATGGATTGAAAATATGTGTTTAAAATAGCCTAACATCATTACATCATGAAATTTTCAATATGATGGGTCAATCTCCATTCTGTTGATTGAATATTTATTGTTTACGTGCCCTCGAGAAATCTTTCAGCTTATATGAGACGGTCGAACTAACTTCACAGCCTGCATTAGTTTGTTCCTCACCTTTGCCTCTTAATTTTAAAAGGGGGCACAGACTAGGCTTTTAACCATCGGGTATGAGTTGAATATGCGGGTAGTATATGCTGCAGTAGCTGTAGCTCTCTAGAAAAAATAGTTGGGACAGTCAGAGAGCTACAGTGTCCGTTCTTAAAAAACTTCGATTTCGCCGCCTCAGAAAAATGCGCACATGTTGAGGCGTTCTACTTCGTTGTATTCCTGCATAGACGAAGACAATAATCTAATATCTAAAAATTCCCTCTATAATCAATCTAACATTATTGTGCCAAAATCCTTAAAGATATTCATAAGTCCCAAAACCCTCTCAAACATCACAGCTCAGTCATGTTCTATACATGTTTACTAGCCATGGTATGGTATCAGTCAATTCGTACCCCGTTGATTTAGTAATAAAATATCATATTCATATAATAGTGGTAATTTTCTGCGGGAAATAAGCGCTGAGTATTTGAAAATGCCATTTAAAAAGCCTACTCTGTGCCCCCTTTTAATAATTAAGAGGCAAGGTGAGAACAAACTAATGCAGAGTGTGAAGTTAGTTCGACTGTTAAACCTGTTTAGATATAATTATTTCAACTAAACTGGGGGTGATTTTTTCATATATTTTTCACTAAAATGTTTGTTGGGCTATTGGTTTACCATCAAGTATGAAATAACCGAGGTCGATTGACCGGGTACCTAATATGGTACTAGTAAATAGACTGAAATGATATGAGCTGTGAGGTTTGGGTCGTATGGGACTCTTAATAGAAATATTTTATGAGGTATGTGACAAAATACATGTTAGTGGACGTGTATACGAATTTTTAGATAATTAGAATTTATGCTCGTACATGCAGAACTACAACGATAAGACGCCTCAATCACATGCCTGCAACTTTTCTGAGCGGGCTGTAAACTCGAAGGTTTTTTATAAGGCGTTGATCTGTAACTCTCATCCTGTCTCCAATAGTTTTTATCCGAGAGCTCCAGTTCGTGCAGCTGCGGTGGTAGCTAGAGTGAGAACAGAATTTCAGAAATCCAGTGACAAAGCGGAATGTGTTGTGTCAGCACTTTGCAGTACGTTTTCTCATGAATTTTTACAAGTATCTTGATCACAAGACTTGAACGGCAACAATTATCTGGAAATTCTCCTTTACCTATCTCTATCATGTTTAACATTTCTTATTATAACTAAGGTCTTGGCTCTAATTTCTGCATTTCTAATGAACCCTAACATCAGTAAAAGTGAAAGTACGTAGAGTCATTTCAAAATAAGTTGTATATGATAGCTATAATTTTGTCTACACTGATGTTAATAGAGCATGTGGATGAATACGAAACGCATTTATTTATTGCTTAACAAGGCGTCCTAACTCGCTATAACGTAAAACACCCCATATTGGTACTATAACATTAGCTCTGACTATGCATTCAGTGACACATGTGTGGTTTTCTGAAATATGTGTTGACATATACATTGTTATTAGGTACATTAAAAGTATATATTGTCAATTGTGCCATTGATTCATGATGTAAAGGGCGATAACATTCATCATAAAGTATATAGACCTTCTGTCTTATAACTATACGTATATATTATTGAGTATCTATAATGTGTCAATGTAGCTATATCTTTAATGTATATTTGCAGGTTAATATAGTACAGTTATGAAGATTTATACTCGAAACCCAATAAAAGGCTGGACCTTTGGTTTTGGATTCTCTAAACCCCGTAACATATATTTTATCATTTTGACTGTGTAATGTAAATTTAAAGACTTTGAATATACCTTGTTCGTAGAAGCATCGGTGAAGGAAAAACCTGATAAAGCGTTGACGTCATTCCGTGTAACGTGACGTTGTTTCTCTCAAGATAATTCATTCTTCATCATATCTCACGACTTCCGCAATGCTGCGACGTGAGATTCACAACGTCCAGGATGTCATTGGTCTACGCACAATCAATGAGTCCACTCCTTTGTGATAGAAAAAGGAAATATGGTTATCTGGTATGGGGGGGAGAATGGATGAACGGAGAAATATTTAATATATCACTTCAACAGCTTATTCGCTAATAATGGTGGTTCTATATTGAGTTTGAAAAGGCCGTCTCTTTTATGAAATGAAGATAAACAATAAATTAAGATAAGTTGTATACATTTAGTACATCTGAAATTTTACATCTTTTTGGGTTTATCATTCATACGAAATTTCTCAGAAATGTAACATCATGTATCTAAACTAAGACCTGATGATTTTATTCAACTTTGATGAGCTGTTCTCCAAGTTTGTCCGTGTATCTATCTTGTTTCATCTCTTAATAAGACCAAATGTATAATTTATATTATAAATATCTAATCTGGACTTTATAAATTTGCTATGGTATTTATCAAGGACTAATGGTTACTTAGCATTTATCATTACACCGTTCCTTAGAACCATTAAGTACCTCAGTGCTAGAGAGTCCTCCTTTATCTACATTTAATCTACTTGGCAAATTTCATTTACCTTTGTGTTATGTTGGAGTAGTGTTGTTGGATTTGGTCGATTCTATTAAGTCGAGCTGGGAGTAGTCCTTATGTTGATGTGTTTCGTGAGTAGGATAGATGATGTTGATGTTTGTGTCTTAGTTGGTCATTTAGGGATGTTGTTTGGTTGATGTTTGTATCTTTGTGTTGGTGGTGTGTACTTTTCAGTGATGTGTTTGTAATTGTTCTTGTTAATGTGGTAGCTTTAGGGTGGTGTGTTGTTTTGTAATCGCTTGTTGGTCGTTCAGAAACTTGTCATGCTAGTCTGTCGTAAATTGTTTGTCGATGTAGTAAGCTTGTGTCGGGATGTTGTTGTAGTTGTTTGTTGGTGATGTTGTTGCTTGTTGGTGTGCTAACTGTCTTATCAGTGATGAATGTGTAATTGTATGTTGTTAATGTTACTTGTTGGTAGAATGTTTGTTGTGACCTTGTCGTAGATGTTGTTGTAGTATTGTTGTATTGTGATGTTATCGTACTTTGTGGGATGTTGTGTAGTTGTATGTTGGTGATGGTTGTTGACCTTGTTTGGTGGTGTGTGCTTGTCCAGTGATGATGTTGTGATTTGTTGTTGGGATGTTGTTTGTGGTCGTCGTTGGTGATGTTGTAATGATGTCTATTGATGTTGTTGTGTAATTGTTGTTGGTGATGTTGATATGAGTCGTCGTTTGGTGATGCTGTAGAAATTCTGTCAGATGATGGTTTAAGTTGTTTTGTTGGTTCGATGTTAGATGCTTGTAGTAACTGGATGATGTTTCTTGTGTGGTGAGTGTGACAGTCATTGATTGTGATGATGTTGTGCTTTTCCTATCAAGTAAATGTCAGTATCGTTGTTTGTGTTTTGCGGCTAGTTAGATGATAAAAGTTGATCGTGCTGTAGATTGTATGAAGCGAAAGAATTTAGAATTTTGTTAGAAGGTTTGAAGCTGTTTGCAGTTGTGTTTGAATATAAGTCTTCGTTGTATTTGTATTGCTGATGTTGGTCACGGTAAATTCTGGTGCTACGACTCTGTGGTGACAGTCGTGAGGTTAAAAGGTGATGAATGTGGAATCTGTTTCTTTCGTTGTTTCTGCTGACAGTGCCTGTGTTGCGTTTGATGCGAGAACGTGTTATGAACGAAGCACTGCATTTGTATCCGCGCAATCCTGGAGGAGCAATTTGAATTTCTTATCCCAATTCACAAACCTAAAGTAGGGAAAAAAGATTACTACAAGAGTGCATCGGTGTATTTGAGTTTGATTGGTTGTATTTGTGTGGTTGTTTTAATGTCCTCTTGAGAATTTTTCTTGATATGGAGTACGTCACCATTGCCGTGGTGAAGGGCTGCAAAAAATTGTAGGGCTTATGCTCGGAGCTTACGGTTCTTGTGGCAGAGGGAATCACTGAAAAATTAACGAATAATTTATGCATTAACACTGCCGGATGTCTAATATACAATTAACTTAATATTCTGGCTATGGAGTGAACATAATTAGGTAAAGTGAAAATGCCCGAAGAAAGCAACCATTTTTCTCAAAATGCGCAACCGAGGAAATGTTGCTGTGGTGGGGGGGGGTGGGGGGTAACTAAACTTTGCTATTGTAAATAGGTATTTTAGTATATCAAAAGTTAAAACCCGAACGATTACGCATTCTTCATCGTAACTAGTTATTCGACATTTGACGCAATATAATTTGATACATAGAGATATTTTGGGAATCGCAGAAGAAGAAAACGCAGTAAAACCATAGCACCAATAAATAGTTTCCAGCTGATTTCCATATACGAGACACACAAATATCACAACTATTATTCATGAGAGACGTAAGCCTGAGGAAATACGATATTAAATTCGACTAAATTTTATACAGTAAACCAAGTATGAGGGCATGAATAAAATCAATCTACTACCACTAACTAGACGGTAAAAGATATAACCGTGTACATCATCACTCCACTATTCCCATAACCCTACACATCAAAACTACACACGAAGCTCACCTAACGGTGAGTACGTCTAAAGCGTCCACCCATATTTGTGGATCGACTCTAAAGTACTACTCTAATCTTGTGCCGTAGAAGTCACCAATAGTCATTAACCTAATATGCAGGAATTATATACATAGACTGAGATAGAATATATTACCTATGAGACTAGATTGAGATTCAAGGACACGTGCACCTCAAGGTATAAATACCACCTACGTGAGGGAATCAAGTCGAGAGGATCACACCTTACTCCGATAGTATAACCGGGTTACGTCGAGAGTCGAGGTTCACCAGCATCCAACGTACTAGTCATATAGTGCTCTGACCCCATGAGCTATCTCAGGCCCAAATTCCACGATCTGGTATAGGCTGTATCCTACCCACATATGTGGAGAGTCGGTAGGTACAATCTATGCCTGATACATATAATAACACTATAGATACAACGCTAATACTAGAATAGATATGTAGTTCAATTTTTATGCACCGCTTTAAAAAATGTCTTCAATTCATCATCATCAGACAATCGATCGGAACTGATTGTATGTTTTGATAAAGGATATAAAAGTATCTTGCAGAGACTTTGGGGATAAACATCAAGGGATCTCTAGTGAACAAAAAAATATTTCTCTAGCTCTACAGTCATATGACGACTCATATATCTTAAGGATGGAATTCATATCTCTAAAGCTACATCAATCTTAAATTACACTATTACATATTATTTTTCTTACTTTCTAAAGGATTCTGACCAGGTATGTAATGTAGATTTTGGACATATTCCTATCATACTAACGCTGCGAGAATTTCATGCACTTTCTAAATTCTGAATCTATATCATAAGTTCTTCTTGTAAAATTCTAAGAGATTTCATACAAACATGTACTTTCCATATTAAATTATCTTCATAATAAAATATGTGATATTTTCCCTCCCTGACTTAGACACTCTTGCTTCTGACCAAGTAAAGTAAAAATGCATTCATAATTTGTCCTTTATTTAAAACCATGATTAGTATTTGATAGTATTTGAGTCAAGTTTAGATCATCAAATGGTCCCATTCTGCTATTCTTTTGTTATATTATTGTTGAGTGCTACCAGCAATTAAATATGATTATAGATTTAATATATTCATTCGAATAAGCGGAAACTTGTACTGATAAAACACACTGTCTACGAGATAAACACAACAACTACAATAGACTATCCGTGTGTCCCTCAATTGTGCATATTTTTACTGTTGAGTCAGCAATATGTACAAAAGTCGAATGTAACCGGATGCACGCGATGATTCCACTTATTGATAAGCTTAACTCTCTGTACCCATCTAGGTCGCCAATAAAACTAAGATACTGTTGTTATAGTATGTTGGAACAGGAACATGGGGTACCTGCCTAGTATCAGAAGAATTAATCATTGCCGTAAAAGATTGGGGGTTCACTACTCTTTTTTTCCCAACTGCTCCAAAAGGGTGCATACAAAATTTCGTAAAGTTTAGGATGCCTTACTGCCTCCCAATCTTTGGAAGATTGCCATGATAGATCTTCTGTCTTTTTCTATAGCATGCGGGCATTGAGAGTTCCCCCATATCTCAACTTTCTAATACAAGCGCAATAGGTTTTACTACAATGGTCAAAAGATGTAAGAGTGTTTTAATAGGTGGGTCTTATAAGATTTGATGTCTTTATAAGTTTGAAACTCTTTAAATGTTATGTTGCTTTTAGAATTTGTAAGAAAACTGTGTATTAAGTTTAATCACACATATTAAAGTGGAAATGGTGCATTATCGTCAAAAAGGCGGAAAAGAGTGCCCTCTAAATCTTTCACAATCCATAGACACATTCCAATAAGGGTGTACTCTTTCGCCCGCACGGGCCCACAGGAACTTCACTCCCTGCCTATGATGCGGCGCCCCGTCTACCTCACCTTCTCTGGTCCACCCTGATTAGATATTTTTGAGTTATGTTCATTCAGCTCTCAAGTAATAACTTCGGACATCTTGAATTTGCTGTAAAAATCTGTTAGTATAGTTTGTATGTACCTTGACCCTCATAGTCATTCGATAGTAATTGTAATGAGACTACGCTCTGCAGATTTATATCAAGATAAAAATTCGGCTGTGAATATATACTTACTAGTCATTATTGGTTATTTTGTTTTTTTTTTTTCTCTCTTTCTTCCCATTTTTTTTTATAGAAATCAATTTTAACTTCAATCCCAGGCATATCGTAAGGTTCTGTAAACACGCTGCAACATTCTCATTACATTGTACATTTCTTTTTCATTTCATTTAGAAACAAATGTACAGTGTATCATCAATTACAACGGCAGACATTTCTACACCAATCTTCATTTTTCTTTTTTGACAAGGACAAATGTAAGACCGAATTATGTATGTTGTAGCACTAGTATCTGTTTTACAGGCTCTAAATTACGAGTTGTATCATTCAGCTGTTACAGCACGCTTATTTTAGTGAATAACTGTTCTTCGATTGGTTTTCTACTCCTTTTTTTTTTTTTTTTTATTTTGGCTGCTTTTGACTTCCACTGTTTGAATCTAACTTTATTTATAATATAACTTGCTAACTCCCCTCATGAATCCCAACTTTGGTTCATATAAATATAGTCTGTGCACAGTGTATAATAACTACAACCGCACCCCATCTATACGTAATCCTGCCGGTATACAAATTACCATGGAAATTGTGATCTCACCACTTCTAAACTTACCGTCTTTAAGCGCATGATGATGTCTAGAATGTCGTTGGTTTGCATGACTTAAACTCGTTATCAATTTTAATCTAAAACTGACGTCATGGTTATTTAAGGAAGTGATTGCGTGGGTATCTGCAAAATTTCATGGCCCATTGATTTTTTTATATTTACAATATTTTGGTAGTGAAAGTGCTCTGTAACGTTATGAAAGTATGAGGTTATGATTTTCAGGGTCATTGTGACCTACGTTGCCATAAGCAACCCCCGTTTCATCTTTTTGAAATCAATCAATATGGGCTATTTTCATCAGGTGTTTAAAATTTGAATAAAGGCTGAGAGTGTTTTCGATATCTTACGTGGATTAATAGAAAAGGGTATAGATAATGCATAATTTTATCAAAACCCCGTCAATTTATTTTGAAATGAAGAGTAATACGCGGCTGCTTTTTAAGCAGTTTGGAATATTTCGAAAAGCAATTTTTTCGACAAAATGAGACAAATTTTCAGCCCGGAGAACTATTGACCATTATGAATTGCTTATTATTTTTTGCACATATAATGTGCTTATGTTGCGGCTATTAAATATGATGAAAGTATCGGTTTTGGCATAGTCAGGTTCATAGTGTTGCTATGGGCACTTTAATCATACCCCCGCCCCCGCCCTGGTACAATATGCCAGCTGCACAGTAAGCTCTGGGTAAAATGGTGTTTCTACTTTCTTCTCATTACAATGTTAACTTGAAAATATTATAGACATATTATGTGACTTATATATTAAGTAAATAACATGTGCTTTGGACAGAAAAACTATCGATGATAGCCGTCAAATATTTTTGATTCTCCAGCAATGCAACACTACAGCTGCTGACTATCTGAAGGTAGGCATTTACTCTGTTATGAAACAATTCTTTGGATCTTGTTTTCCGTTCTACTCTGCTGTGAAAATTAGCATCGCTAGTTGAGGAACAATGCTTTGCCTCTGTTGCATAGATGAAGTGAGCCGGGAAAAGGCTCCCCTATAGTTGGTGTTTGCTTCCGGTTGTTAGGGACCAAACAATGGAGCTCCAGATATTAGTATTTCTGTACTTTGATTTGGCTTACCGCTACTAAAGTTGTTTCGTCAATTCAGTTTGAGTATTTTATTGAAATATGGCGGCTTTTACCCAAGCAGAAACAAGTTCATTTAAAACAACGTTAATCTATTTGATTTTGAACAATTAGTCTTCAATTGACTCATACATTATGCGTAGCTAGTTTGCTACTTAAGAGTTTACTCTACAGCAAATCGTCAGCGCATCCTATCGCTGCTATCACCT
>CAJDSM010021975.1:38647-50556 GCA_903981925.1 Ostrea lurida
GATAGATAGATAGATAGATAGATAGATAGATAGATAGATAGATAGATAGATAGATAGATAGATAGATAGATAGATAGATAGATAGCTATAGATAGATAGATAGAATGGTAATAGAATAAGTAGAAATCATACACTATCAAATAATGATGATAAATAAGTTTTTAAACAACTTATAGCAAATGAATAAATATATGAAACAAATATAACATTTCACTGCTAGCATTTCCACTTTGATGTTATTCAGTCATTCATAAAAACAAAGACAAAGTAAACAAAAATACCTGTCTGAAAATGCCCTACAGCAGAAAGCACTGGCAGTGAGATTGTTCTAAATTTTATAGGAAAATATATGCATGATAGTGTAACTTTGCATAAAATTGTTTTGATTTAATAAAGCAAGTGACTAATAAGTAGCGATTATAATTATAGTTAATTATAGTTAATTACAATAACAGATTATTTTCGCATTTTTTACAGAAATAATTATAATCACATCAGTATCTGCTGCGGTGGGGTTGATGATCACCGTTGCCATAGTTATCATAATTTGCACATGCCGCAGAAAACCAAAGAAGACCACCACCACAACAACAAATCGGGAGTTCAAGCATTTCCTCTTTTCCAAAAACACCACGGTAAATCGATAAATCGCAGAGGAAATAATTCTTTTAAAATGTTTATCAAAATCAATTTTAAACGTAACGTTAGATTTCAGAGTCCGATTGTACAGGGTCTCGATAAGGTATCGAGAGAATTTCAAGCATCTGCTGAATGTTCACAAGGATGTGTTCAAATCAATGTAAATACTCAGGATGTCACGATCATATTCAATATTTGAAAACCTCATTAGATTTAATTTTACTTATAAACCGCAATCTCATTGGTTATTTCACTTTATCAACATTTTTACATAGTATAAACAAAGTTGACGCTAACATATGACTTAACTCACGCCATATAGGATGCCCAAGGACTGTGACGCTAATTGACCTAACTCACGCCATATAGGATGCCCAAGACTGGTGACGCTAACTGACTTAACTCACGCCATATAGGATGCCCAAGGACTGGCGTAATATTTCCACTTTGTATGCTGCAGACCAATGGATTCACACCTGCATTTCTCAAAAAATGATTTCTTTATATTGGCTTATCAAATTACATATTTATATTTCTCTAAATTATATTGTAACGGATCTTTTGTTTTAAATTCTCTTCGATATAAAGTAAATTAGGATAGTTTGGCTCATTTATAAACTAAACGGCTGACAATGCGTAAACTGCTGCAATTACTTCCCTTCCTTGAATAAAGTTCTTATCAATGAACTTTTGAAAAATATACTCCGAAAGGAATTATTTTGTGGTATATGTGAAAGCATGCAAACCAACATATTTAATGACGAAAGGTATGATATGAAGTGGTTTATGATAAGAATAAAAATTGGCAAAGTAAACAATGTGCTAAACGTAATCATAGTCCCAAAAACATACATACAAAATCGAGTGTAGGGCAACACGGACCTCCGACAAAAGGGAAGGTAGGATCAGGTGTCATGGAGGAGTAAGCATCCTCTGCTGACCGGTCACACCCGCCGTGAGCCCGTAGTCGAAACAAAGTGATACATGTATATTATATGATGTGATTTGTCATATATGTATGATGTGATATATTTTATAAAGTAGTATAATAGGACAAGTAATGATGTGCATTTGTATATACAAATTATACTACTAGTTTTCAATTTTATTACAATAAATAGATTTTTTTTTTAAAATATTTCCAGGACCTCCTCAACAGTTCTAGTGCTTATCAAAACGTTGCCATGGACAACATGCCATCGACGGGGCATCACGATGATATAAAAGGTGGACATTATGCAAGAGTGAATAGGGTTCCGACTAGACAAAGGGATGTTTACGGGGCCGGTTACGACGTACGGGAGACACCAGCAATTGGACAAAATGATTCTTATTCAGCTAATGATGGTTTTAGAGATGATAGGACCAGAAAACCCGATGGTTACAGAACTGAAAGAGCGCTCGGGGACAGTAATATTTCAAACGAACAACACCAGAACTTCAGAACTAACGATGGTGCGAGTTATGATCGCGAGCCAAGACAACAAACGGGTAGGATTCAGAACACGCAACTGGGTGCAGACTTCAGAGTGAATAAGATGATTCAAAACAGACGACATGATGTTTATAGATATCATCATGGTGCAAGTGAAGCTTATAATACAAGTGGCGATTTTAAACCCAATTATAATACAAGAGACGATGCCATTGTTAGTAGACAGACGGATATATATAGAACTGGACATAATTCCAAAATGGAGAGGATTTCAAGCGTTCAGCAAGGTAACACCGGATATAATTCTCGAGAGAGTGGAATTGAGAGTAGGTATCCACATGCTTCTGGATATGCCGGCAAATATAGAGAACGCATGGATCCAAGCCCACGGATTGATTTCGACGTAAGGAATTCACGCGATAAATCACGTGTTAATGTAGCAGACAAGTCTCATGACAGATCACGTGGTAATGTAGCAGATAAGTCTCATGACAGATCACGTGGTAATGGAGCAGAATATGGCCGACGATGGTATCCAGGATATGAACAATATTTGTCAGAGAACGACTTGTGGAAACTTCCTTCTGGATCCTCTCGACATATCAACAATTGAGCAGCCAAAGGATGACTCAAACCTCCCGATAATTCAGTCTCACTAGATAACCCACTTACAGCTAATCTAGTTCTTCTGGAGAACTTGTAATATATTTTTCTTGTACTCTGAAGGAGTTTATTTTGATTTTGTACATTTTCAGGTCAATAATGTAAAAAAAAAAAGTCTTTAAACATATTAAATCTGTATACTATAAATGACTAAAAAATGAGGAAAAATGTTGATTTGACAACTACTGTTACCATGCACTTCGGAATAAATATAGTGAGGTGTATATATATTCTATACTTTGCGATAGTGCAACCTCTCTTGTAATATAAGTAAATGTCGTGATATTCATCCATATCTTATTGCCAAGTTTTACTGAACTGTAATTAAATTGTATATAGATACAATAATGTCACAATATACAATCATACTTCAAAAGATATTATATTCTAAAACCATCTTTATTTTCAAACTTTTCATTGCAATATCATATTTGACTGAAACAGGGTTATATTGACGTTTGCATCACTGGTGTGATTTTTTTTTAATGAAATACAAGGGTGACAACGTTGAAGTTGATATTGTTTCATATCAATATCGCATTTATTATAATAAAAACTATATTTTAAAGATTTGACAAATTTAATTAAGACTTAATGCCAGAAATAAAAGTCTTGCAGTCTTTATGAAAACAATAGAGAACGAGAGTAAACAAAACAAAATTTTATTTCGTCCTTATCGGAATTTATTTGGCAGATCAACATTTTCGTTTATCATACTGTCCTTTTCGGAATTAATGAACTCAGGGAAAATTAAGGTAAATAGGTTTTTTCTTTTGGATGTGATGTTGCATGCTATAAAGTGTTATATGAGTAGAGTTTTACTTTGAAAAATCTTATTTGTTCGTTATATGAAAATTCATTATTGTAATTGTCACTTTAAATCAACATTTAATTATCAATGTTTAGCTAATGTGACCGATGGGGATCTGAGTTAGAATAGGTCCTCAGCATCCCTTTGCGTGTCGTAAGAGGCGTTTGAATGGGGCGGTCCTTCGGATGAGACCGGAAAAACCGAGGCCACGTGTCACAGCAAATGTTGGACGATAAAGATCCCTTCCTGCTCAAAGGCCCTGATTGATTGATTGATTATTGTTTAACGTCCAGCTCGAGCATATTTCACTCATATGGAGACGTCACCATTGCCGGTGAAGGGCTGCAAAATTTACGCCTATGCTCGGCACTCAGGGCCTTTGAGCAGGGAGGGATCTTTATCGTGCCACACAACTGCTGTGACACGGGGCCTCAGTTTGTGTGGTCTTATCCGAAGGACCACCCCATTCAGTCGCCTATTACGATATGCAAAGGGATGTTGGGGACCTTTTCTAACCCGGACCCCCACGGAGCTCAAAGGCCCTGAGTGCCGAACATACATGTAGGCCTAAATTTTGCAGCCCTTCACCAGCAATGGTGACGTCTCCATATGAGTGAAATGTAATTAAAAGTTTGCTTTTGGAGGGAAAAACATATGTCTCCGCCTTGCTGTCAGTTGAGTAGTTTCAACGGAGTTGTGCTGAAGAATTTTGGCAAATTTCTATTAAAATTCAAACGGGCATAACTCCCACAAAAAATAGAGGATCAAAATTTCCTAGTAGTATGCAAAACTACATATGTTATCCTTGCTACATGCCAAGTTTCTTAAAAATCGCATCAGCAGTTTCAGAGGAGTTGCGTTGACAAACTTTGTGACGGACAGACATACGGACAGGCAAAAAACAATACGTCTCCCCACTAAAGTGAGGGGGGAGAGAGACATATTCAATCAATCAATCAATCGCTAATATGAATTAACACGATATGTTTACCGAAGGTACATGTATTTGCATAGATCTTGTTTGATTGAAAAGGAGAAGGTAACGAACAGTGGAAAGTTGACGATGGAGAAGCTGAAATCGTCCAGTTTTTCATAAAGTTGAGCTGATAGTTTGCTGTTTGTGTCTATATTCAATGAAATATCTAAGTACAAAGCAGATGTGAAATACTCAGTAGTGTCTTTAGTTTTGAGTTCACTGGGATATATCGAATTGATATATGAATGATTATGAATATAAATAGGCGAAGTTAACATCGTGTTGAACGTAATCATAATCCTAAAAAACATATATACATTTTGCTAAGTCGAGTGTAGGGCAGCACGAACCTCCGACAAAGCGAAGGCAGGATCAGGTGCTATGGAGGAGTAAACATCCTCTGCTGACCAGTCATCCGACCCGTGAGCCCTTGTCAAAATAAAGTAAACGGGATTACCCGTGTCAAATCTAGAGAAAATGACAGTCTAACAAAGGGTATGAAACAAATCAGTCAATATATGACTTAGTGATAAATTGTAATCGCAAACAAGGTCATTATAGCGACCGTAGAATATGTGACCGGTCAACAGGGGATGCTTACTCCTCCTAGGCACCTGATCCCACCTCTGGTGTGTCCAGGGTCCGTGTTTACCCAACTCTTGTTTTTCTATTCTATTTGGGACTTATGAGATTGATCACTGTTCGTTATCTTTGCCTGTACATGATGACTTACCAACGAGATTCGTTATAACTCTGTAACATCAACTTCTTTGTTAGTAGTCGGTCTCGCTTTAAAAAGTCCTCATGCGCATAGCATGATCTTGCGTATTGAATCAACTGGGATATATACACACTATATAGCAGGTGATAGTGGTATATTACTACATAGAAAGGGGAAAGTTGACGATTGCAAAGTTAAAGTAATCACGCCTATCATATAATGTAGTTGTCAGTCTGCCATTAGAGTCAATATTAAGTAAAATATCCAAATATGAAGCAGATATGTCAGATTCGGTGGTGTCCTTTATTTCGAGTTCGTCGGGATATATCAAATGAACATAGTTGTGAAAATTATGACTGTTAATTGATCGGACATCATCTGTATATCTGTATGTGAGGTTAAAGGACACGGCAATTTTTGTTTTTATCCCGTAACAGTTTTTGAACAAAATTCTCCTTCGTATGGATATAATAACACCTGCCAATAAGGGGGTACAATTAGTGCCCATGGGAATACCAACAGATTGTTGCTAGTCATGGTCTCCAATCTATAAGAAACTTAAGCATGCTCTTAATATCTACTTCAGAGTACTTGTGTGGGCAATCAAAGTGTTTTCTAGCAAAATATGCGTCTTGTTTCCCAAAGACCAGAAACTTGTATTTTCGAGTGCCGCTTTTGTTTTAAAAGCAATTATTTATAATATACAAGTAATTTGAAAAAACCTAGCTTTTAATTTATCGTGAGGAAATGTTGTATAAAGTGTGGAGAACACATACGTTTTGATGCAGTGAATTCTAAAAAAAAAAATTCGTGACGTTAGGTTATGCAAAAGCTCTTTAGAGTTTTTAAGAATCCACATCTGATTGACACCACTTCTGGAATATGTAGTGGAACAGCATCTCTGAAGAAACACTTTAATTAATAGCTGTTAGTAGTTTAGTCAAAAGTAAATAAAGAGGCTTGGTAGAGCACTTACTGGAACTGACTGATGGATAAATATAAATGTTGAATGAAAGGCCACAACTAGAGATTATTTTCTTCTGTAGAATCTTTTGAATTAATTCTGCTTTGTACGTATATGATGAAAATAGGTCAGCTGACAATGGAGCACAATTTGTGCTCATGGGAATTTCAACAAACTGTTGGAAGACCTGATCACCAAAGACTACGAAGATGTTGTCAATGAGGATTTCCAGCATCGTTTTAATATCAACTTCAGGGTACTTGTGCGCAGAATCAGAATGGAGCTTTAACAATGTAATTTTTTTCAATGTATATATTATTTGTTATATGTCCATTCGAGAATTTTCACTCATACTCAGACGTCACCAGCTTAAGGTGAAGTACCACAATTTTTTACCAATAGATGGCGCTCATGGTCGTAGCAGTAAGGGTTCTTTTATCTTGCCATCATCTTGACGTGGGTTACCCTAATCACAGGGAAAGAAAATTAACATTCCAGAGAATGTGTAATGCTCTGTGTAATTAACATCGCCGATTATCATTCTGCTTCCATTATTTTTTGACTCGTGGAAACCAATTTATTATCGGTATTATTAAAATTAAAATTGATACCTATATATTGTATAAAAAACTATTTAAAAAAATCCAATCTAACTTGGTTCTTTGGCATTTGTACAATTTTAGTAAAATACGTCAATGTTTATGTTATGTCGTGCAAATCTGGTGTGTACATGCATATCTTGTATCTTTGATTAAAAAGATTTGATATTCTATTAGATTATATCACTCGTCACTAACGATACCTGCTGCAGTGCAGGTGTTCGGAGCCAATACTGTGAGAGTTTTATTTAAACATACCTAAAGGAGTCTCTTTTCAATTAATATTGCGAAGTGGAATCCATTAAATTGCATTTGCTCGGAGCATGCATCTTATTTGGTGACTGCGCATAAACTTAGTAACTAGGCGTTTGTCAGTATCACGATAAGTTTAATCAAAACTCATTTTTTCAAACAAACATATACATTTAGATTTAAATTATTGAAAACAAGACAAGAATAAAAAAATATCGATTTTAAATTTATCGGAGTGAAATTAAAAAAACAAACCTCTAAACACTTTCTTGAAATATATACGAATTTTACATTCCCCCCTTCCTCCTCTTTAACCTCTCTTCCTCTTTCTCATAAAGCATAACATGACTTTAACCGTTTAAGATGTGCATACTTTTCATAAACGATAACACTGATGAACACACTGATCGATTTTCGATCAGATTCAAAAGCAAAACTGACCTATTGCAAGTACATGTACATGAGACTTCAATGAGTGACTCAGGCTTCCACAGTAAGCAGGCTCATGACTATGGGGAAAACAAATAAAAAAAAATTGACAGAGGGCTATATATCATTTGTTTTGGCAAGCCCTTCTAGGGTGGCAGGAACTATTACGACGCATTCCAGCTATCAAGCATGACCACCTCAAGTTGTTGACACACAGTTGTAGCTTATTTCACACTTGGTTCCTTGGTCTAAACCCCAGGATATCTACAAGTACATATGTCTTTGATCATACTATCAAACCTATATTACTTTACGGCTCTGAAATATGGGGAATGTTTAATGTTAATAATGCAAAAATAAAAACAGTCTGATGACATATTAATGCAACAGTGCTATAAACACTTTATAGGTGAAACTTAACATCTCAAATTTTGTAAAACTATATTGGGTTTGAATAAGAAAAGTATGAACCATGATTCACTTCCTGACTTGGGAAAATATCCTTTACATTATGATATTGTAAACAGATTACTTAAATATTGGTTTTTTCCCATGTACATCCTATTTAGGATACAGATCTAAGATTGACGTATCAATGTGAATGTATGATAAAATAGAAAATCCTTAACATGAGACCTCAATATTGATTGATTGTGTTACATTGTTTAACGTCCCGCTTGAGAACTTATCACTCCCATGGAGACGTCACCATTGCCGGTAAGAGAGAGATGTCACAAAAACCGGACAAGTTGTGACACGATAAAAATGGGACGGTAGGTGGGGGGGGAAGTTTTGCCCCCCCCCCCTTTTCGTCTAGTAACTTTTTCTGCATTATTGTCACATCAATTAGAAGTTTCTGCCCCCCATATTTAGTTGATCTTTTGTAGTTTGCCCCCCCCCTTTCAGTGCGGTAAGGTTTCCCGTGAAGAAAAATATGCATGATGTATCCATGGCTCTTCGCGGCATCTGACGTCACAATGCAGAAATTGCGTGCATAATGATATACGTTCTTGAACGTCATATCGTAGGAAAATGTCATAATATTAGCAGTATATACAGTTGGTGACTTGGGAGCGTTAGAGGAGAAACAGTCAATCTGTTGGAGCCGGAGTGCAAGCTGTTGCCGCAAGGCCTTACGGCCTTGGGCAACAGCTTGCACTCCTGGTCCAACAAGGGTCGACTGTTTCCCGAGGCTCCTGTCAACAATCTGTTTTGTTATTACCAAGCTACTAAATCAATAAAATTTCTCCAATATGGCCTATGTCTAGTATAAATTCTTCGCAAGATTTAACCGAAGATTACCAGTGATAAGTCCAGAGTCAAGATTATTCACCTCGAGAATATTTTCATACGTTTTTACCACATTGTTTATTTGTGTTTTGCTGCCCTGCTTTCAAAGCATTGCTCTTTAGGCTAGGTCAGCGCAAGCGTTTTGACTCTCACTCAATTTGTCGGCAGAGTAAGGCTGCTATTGAGAAACGGGCTAGGTGACCTAGACTCAGCATGCTTAGATTCTATCTTCATTTCGCCGCAGCGAAACGGACCATTCGGCAACTATTTCTACTTTCGAATAAATCACTGCGCACATCTCGGCGCTGGATACATTCTGAACTGGTGGTTACCGCAGAATCAGCCGAGGTTAGGCCGAATGCGAGGAAAAGATTAACTAATTTAGCGCGATAAGTTGACGGTCCAGCGGACTAACATTCTTTTTTTACACAGTACGATTTTAACAGGTTCCTCCGGCGCGGCCGGTTGTCCTAAAGCAGTTTACATGTTTTCATAAGGAATATTGTAGGAACTCTTTGAGTAGGGGTATACACAATTATAGTTATTCCAGGGTATTGTGGGTAACAGTCAAATTCATGTCCAAGGTGATCGGTGAATTGACCAAGGAGAACTGTTGCCTGGGTCCGGCAGGGCGAGGGCTAACAGTTTCTCTGGTCAATGCCCCGATACGGATGGGGACATAGGTTTGGGACTGTTACCCAATATACCCATGGGAATAAGCTGTTTTATTATCCTAATTATTTACTTAAAGAAGTTCAAGATGCATGATTCTTCTATTAAAATTATCAATCTAAAAGACTAAATACTAAATAAGGAACTAAATATGAACCATTAAATCCCTTTAATTATTTCAAGCAATAAAAATTGAAACTCAAAATACAGAGTAATTCAAATGGTTGACTATCGTGTTATTTTGCGTTTTGTAAACATTTTACTTACCGTCAAATACGCGTTTCATTGCGTCCACAATGGGATATTTTTGCGCATTTCGCCGTTGCGCATTAACATGTTCTTTACTCCGGAAAGGCTACAAGTCAAACGTTACACCTTGAAACGTAAAAACCAAAACGCGTCCAAGGAACAAGTCAAAGAATGCGAAATTACAATTAAATAGACAATTAGGTAATAATCTCTTTTAGTCTTTATATATTACTACGGCTGAACAAAGATAAAAATGCTATACGTGGTAAAATTTCACTGTGAATATATTATATAGCATTTCACTTTTCCTTAGTATTAACATTCATCCTCAAATTCTCGTTATTATTCGATCATGTGCAATATGTAATATCTACATTTATCGTGACTTGAAAATCTGCCCTTTTCTGGCATCTATTAACAATGGGACTTCATTTGGCATAAAGAGGGCTATCGGTCTGTCAACAAGTGCGCCCAGTTTCACGATACTCTGCTACAAGCCAGTTACGAGTATTTTTTGGAATAGATAGATGTTCTGCCATTTATTATATTTTTAAAATGTGTTGGAGCAACTTCTTTACTCTACATATATTTAATGGTTACGGTATCTAAAGGACTGTGGGCAAACTCCGGTAAGATTAGCGAAGGGCTGTCAAATATGTTTGATGTTATATTGATTTTTAACCATTTTCAGGCAAAGTAATGCACTTGCTCTCCTAACAATTCATGTTAAGATCTTTAATCTTTATTTAGCCTTTATTAATAAATTCTCCGCTGGTAACACGCATATTGTAAAAATTTGGATGCTAAAAGGGCCTATTGATGATTTTTTTTTTTTTTTTTGTTTTTAAAACAAAGTGTTAACGTAATTCATATAGCTGACGCTCACGGTGAATTAGTATGTTGGGAATGTTACATGACTACCCGCCGTCGCAAGTTCAACGTATATGGGAATTATGGTCTCGGTACTTCTAACCGATTTAACGAATTAAAATTGTTATTGTGACATTTTTTTTATGAGCACTTAATCACTGTATATTTCCCTTATTGGGCAGACCATTAACGTAATGTGGATGTTCAATAGCCTTTTTTTTCCTATTTTTAATTTATATTTTGCTATGTCACATTATTTAGGAGTCCCCCACCCAACCCCATTCAGTGATTTTTTAGAAATTTTGCCATCCCACATTCTATGATTTTAGAAGTTTGCCCCCCCGCCCCCCCCCTGTTCAGTACTCTATTCTACCTTTTTTTTTCATCAACTCATTTTATAGTCCTACGCCTATATGATACATAATTAACAGAACCGTCTCCTTGCCAAAGGTATGAGCGCGGAGCATAGGCTAACAGGGAGGCCCGGTCACACCGTCCCCGTAGTCTTTGTTGCGAGCGTTCTTCAACAGGCGCCTAATTTTAGACAACGCCTCGTCCACCCGCACACAAAATAGGGCGGAAAATAATGAAAACACGGGTGAGCTTGCCTTAGCCGGTGCATCGCTGAAGCCGGGGGTTGCTTTTAACTTGTTTAACAGTAGGAGGTTTGGTAGCGCTGTTACGGTTTAGATCCGTGTTTAGCGGTAGAAGCGGCGATGAGCGCTTCGATTGCAGCGTGATACGCGTTCCGCGACACCATCCATAACCAACGCCAAACCAAAGTCTGACACCGCAATGGATCGCTGCTTTCAACGCCCGACACCGTCCAGCTAATATGCCCGTCGTCGCATCGTAAAATGTTTTACAGACCGCTCCACCAAAGTTCCAAGCTTTAATGCAACGTTTAAATAACTTCGCCGCTCGGCGCACAGCCTGGCGAAGAAGAGCCGGTGGATCCAGCGTTCAAGATTTGCTGCGTTGGCCTAGCGGACTCCAAGCGTCCACAAAACTTGTGTCTAGCACGGTGCAAAGCTTTAACTGGGCCGTTGTTGGCAGCGGTTGCTGCAATTTGCCGGAGGGACAAATATAGCCCGCCTCCTCACCGCTCGCAATATTGTGCCAGCCCCTCAAAAATTTCGGAGAGCGGTATGAGCGCGACTATCAGCGTTTGCCGAGCGTGATACGTGTTCCTGCTAACGGACGGCCAACGTTCTGTTAAGCGGCTCGTGTGAACAGTACAGCGAGGCGGAGACGCAATTTTTTTCAGCCGCCTCCAGACGGAACGCCCCAACAAGTTCGGGCGGTGCTGACCGCGGCCTTATAATTTGCAGGCCCTGTC
>CAJDSM010021976.1:0-18131 GCA_903981925.1 Ostrea lurida
AAAGTTTAAGTTTTATCACAGCTACAAAACATGGCAGCTTCAGTAAACGTCACTCTTGTTAATTTGGTAACACATCCACTGGAAATTCATGTATGCATGGAATTCGAATTAAATTTGAATTTTAAAATTCAATGTTTGTGAATTGTTTTTTAATTTTCAAAACTTTCAAGCACCTTGTACATGCGATAGGTGACCCGGGGATATAAATGATTTACAGCACTTGTTAAGCATGCTCGGCTTTTCTTTTTTTTTTACTTTGTGGTGTGGTGACTCTGTGTTTTATTTGCTAACTTTGCTGTAGACAAAATGGCGCAATTTAAAAAAGAGGCTGAACAAAGAAAAGCTGAACAGGAAGCTAAGACAAGGTAAAGATTGTGGTCCATTTCTCTCAGAACCTCCTCTATCCCAAAATTCCACAAAATGCAATCAGCTAATAGTGATGACTACATGTGGCCAAAGGACTGAACAGTTAATCAGTTAATTTTAGGGAGGGGGGGGGGGCATGATGGATAACTGTCAAGAAAAGAAAAAGATGGTGTTAAGTTTAATAATAATGGGGGAAGGGATTTTACTGAAGCCAAACATTGTACAATTACAACAGAAGTACAAATAGAAACATGAGCTGGAGATTAAATACTTGTGTACTGTCCATGGTATGTATTCAACAGTCCTGAAGAATTGGAAANAATTGTACGATTACAACAGAAGTACAAATAGAAATATGTGCTGGAGATTGAATACTTGTGTACTGTACATGTTATGTATTCAACAGTCCTGAAGAATTGGAAATGAAATATCCACAAAATCAAACCACCACTGAATATATGATTTGTATTCAGAAAAATTTGTTCATGAAATTTAACCTCACAATACCATGTTATCTTCTTTTTTTCACCCCTCACCCCTAAAAATCAATATGTTGATAGTATTGCCTGTAAGTTTGAATATTAATGTCACTGCTTTTGAATAGATTTCACCTCATTTCACCTGAAGCTAAATATTTGCTTTTTAATTCACACATCCATGCTTGTCAGTTGAATTTGATTTAATTGAGAATGCTTTTTATGAATGAATTTAGCGATCAAGATGAGTCTGGGACAAAGGCAGGTAAGACAGTATTGGATGTGGCAAAAGAAAAACCAGATGTGGAGGAAGTGGAAGGTGGAGAAAAAGTGGAAAATCCGGAAATTGTAATAACTGTGCAGTCCCCTGATGCACCAGAGAGCAATACTGAGTCAAAATCTGAAACAAATCCTGAAAAGGGAGACAACTCTGAAAATGCCACAGATGACGGTGAAAAAAATGATAATGTTGATGAACGTATTGATGACATTGTAAAAACAGAGGGAAAAAATGTGACTAAAGATAAAGAAGTAAAGACAGATGAAAAATCTGAGGAGAAAAATTTGACCAAAGATAAGGAAGAAAAGACGGATGATTCAAAGAGTAAACAAACACCAGATACCTCAAAGACAGGGAACAAATCAAAAGAGCCACCGAAACGGAGATTTGCTAAAGACCTCAAAAAGTCTTCAGAATCAGATTCAAAGAAAATGGCCAGGTCTCTCTTAATGCAGAAGAAGAAGAATGTCCCGGTGAAGCAGAAAGAGCCTGTGAAGTCAGATTCCAAGAAACCAGACACCCAGGAAGATTCCAAAAAGAGGGGGGAACAGGATAAGGAACTTCCAGCTGAAGAAGTTGAAGAGTAGGGTGTTGCACGGTGTATTTTTGTGTTGGTAGAGGCATGCACTAGTGCTGTAGTTCTCTGTAGATTCTTCATTATATCTGTAGTGTATGTAGTGTGGTAGTTTAGGTATCAAGTGAAGTCAATATCCAGATCTCCTCTACAAAATATAACTACAAATCTGTTTTCTTCAGTCTTCTGTAAGGTTGAGGGCGCACAGTGATTTTGAAAAGTTAGCACAGAAACAGTGTGCAGGAATGATGGTTTTGTAATCACACCAAGTCTGAAATTTGCTCGATATGTTTTTCTCCTTTTCCCCTGATTTATGCAGATTCCTCTGTTTTCACTTTTACTTCTGTATTTCATCCCATCTTATGGCTCTTTTACAGTTTTCACTTTTACTTCTGTATTTCATCCCGTCTTATGGCTCTTCTACAGTTTTCGTGGACTCACTCTGAAATACCAGAATTAAGTCATTGATAGTGAACACTACCAGTGACTCAGATTTTAACTGGATTATCAGATCTTATATGTAAAGTTAACCAGTTTTGTAGTCAGTGAAAGTGCAAGTGAAATGCATGTATATATACGTGTAAGATTTTGAGTGTTAATCTTGGGATATTTCATGATGGTAAATTCCTTAAGAATAAAAGCATTGGATAAGAAAGATACTTTCAGTTCGTGATGAATGCATGGGCAATGACCTTTAGCAATGTAAATGTTGCACCAAATCTCCAAAAGAAATGACTTTTACTCTTTTGGAGGTCAAAAGGTCAAGTGTGAAGGTGACAGGAACACATTTAGTAAGTCTTAGATAGGTCTCTGGACTAAATGTTCAGCAACATTTGAGTTTCAGCAAGGAAATTTCACCCAAAGTCTGACCTAGAGTTCTTCCCCCTGTCTGGAGGTTTCCGTGACTTAGATGTTATTTGTATTTGACAGCATTTTTTCTTTGAGTGTCAGCATTATATATTTACTAAATTGTTGATTGTTTAGTCAGAAACAAACATATATATCAATTAAGATTTTTAACTAAAAGGAATAGTAATGTTACGTACGTCGATTCATTCCAAAGAAAACTGCAAAAATGAATGGCAGTATGATCTCCCTTGAATTTTATAAATTGATTTCATTACTTTCTTTTCTTTAAAGCACTTGGTGTATTAAATGACAACTAACATCCTCATCAATTAACCAACAATATATAAAGATTTTAAGAATTAGATACTAGTACTTTATACATGTAGAAATATGAAAAATATCATTTTGCTATAATGTTTCAGTGTGTGCTTTGCATGAGTAGTTTTATATGATATTATTGCAATTAAAGTTACATGTATAAGGATCACTTTACTGAAGGAGATAATTTCGTTTAAATGTTTAATGATAGAAATGTTTACAATTGGTAGAATGCGCATCAATGTTGACTTGAACAATATATTTTCTTAAGATAACACTGTAAATGAAATATCTGTCATTCTTTCTATTCTAATTTTTGCCAGGTACCAGGAAATATTCTTTGAGATTCCAGAATACTTCGGAAATGATTCTGTGTGGCGAAAAGGGAAAGAGATACGAACCTCTAAAGCTTTGAATATTGTGCAGTGCACAAAGGTCCCCTGGAAGAAATGTTTGCCATGGCAACAATTGATCTCGAGGATATTTTTGACCAGGTACATAAATATGTCTTTAAACTATTAAATTGTTCGGGAACATTTGATTTTGATACAAGAGTAAGCAAGTTTTTAAGCATAAATGTACTTCCAAATGATCTGTTATACACTTTAAAAAAAAAAAACGTTTCCTGTCGAAAATGTCAATGAGGCTAATTTAGTGTGATTGTCAATATACAATACATTAATATGTTAGATGTTTATCCAAATTGTTATAGTTTCTTTGATATCAAAATCTGTTGAAATGAAGTATTAAGGAATAGAATACATTATATTGCTGATTGGTAATCAATGCCTAATGGTAATCAATGCCTGCAGGAGATGAAGACTGTGTTCCTCCCTGAGCCTCATGGGGATGATGATGTACCCCCACCCCCAGGGGAGAGAGACAAGGTAGAGGAGGATCTGAACCTCCAACTCCCCACCCCAAAAACAGAGAACGGAGTGCCAGTGGAGAAGCATGAAATCCTGAAGAAATTGGAGCCTCTCCACTTCCCTATTTTTGCCCTTAACCCTAAGAAGACTGACAATGTTCATGAACCATGTGGGAATGTGCCCATTATATTCTACCTGGCTAAGCAAGCCAGACCAAAAGTGTGGAACCGTAACAATGGTAGGTGTGACAGCTGCGGGGTCCATCTGCAAAGTCTGCTCTACAGATATAATCAGATGTTTTAGTGGAACCTCTTATTATTGTGTATATCAAGGTTAACAGGACACTGGTAAGGGTAACAAGAGATCGAGGCTTTCTCCTTTACTATGTAATTGTCAGAATTTACAATATTATTCATATTTGTAAAACAAAAAAACATAGAACATTGTATGGATATCATTATTTCAACTACGGTACATTTATCATCGGATACCCACGGATGATCTCGTCTTCTACTTAAAAGTAGAAGACGAAATCACCCTTGGGTATCCGACGATGAACTACATTGTACTTATAGAAATCTATAGTAATATTGTGGTAAACTATTAGCTGCTTTCTTAGTCAATCATTGAAGTTTCTGATACTTGAACATCTAGCATGTCTCTTTAAAAATTTTGTAGTGATAAACTTTTCATTCACTTTGACTATGGCAAAATTTTGGATTAATATTTTGTTCCTCTGTACGCAGGTACTGTCCCATTCAATGATTATATCCTTGACATCGCTGGCATTGACCTTCAGACATGGAGGAAAGAAGACTTTTTTAAAGAGACGGAGAGTCGAGCAGCCTCAGCCATGGAATGGCAACCAGAAGTTCAGGTCAAGGTCGTAGAGAAGGAGGTCATTAAAGAGGTCATAGTCGAGGCAGAGCCCAAGATTGTGGAGGTTCTAAAGACTCCCCCACCACCCGAACCGGAACCTCCAAAAGAGGTAGTTACCTTTTACTGGAAGAAGTTTATTTTATTTGTATATTGTTGTATTCGGTGCGCCCAATATGCGAAACTGCTGTAGGTAAAACACCATTGCTATAAGAGACATCTTCAGGTTTTGTAAGATATAATCTGTTTGTGGCTGAGAAAAATTGGTTGTTTTATGGAGATGAGATGGGTGTAAGTATATTGCAGCCTTCAGAAATTCTTACTTCAAGCTCATCAAAGATTTTAACTGCATAAAATGGTGACCAAAGTAACTACAAATGTATGAGCAATAATTCGACATTATGATTCCTTCTCAAGTACATGTAATTTTGTTTGGAAGGGTTAAAGTTGACTTTGATGTTTTGGTAAGGATTCTGCATGATCCGTGTAATTATTCATCATGTATGAGTCCTAGGGACCATTGAAAGCTTCACTGATAAATCCCCCCACTTGTTGGTTCATGGTCTCATTGTTGCATGTAAAGTCACTCTCTCTTTCAGACTATAGATGGTGTTGTAAGTTTTGGCTGTGTTCATATGCACCATGAAAGTCACATTTTACACTAACATCAGTTAAAGTTGTAATTAGGGAACTAATTAGAGAACAATGTACAAGTGATAGCACATTTATATCACACCGTGGCACTGGACAGGATGAGCTGATCAGTATTAACTCACAATATCACCAGTGTGAGACCGATTTTACCAATGTGAGATAGCCATGTGAGAGCTTTCTGTCTCACACTGCTGTGACATCATTGATTGTGGCGCCATATATTTTCTATGGACAATGTTACACAGTGAAGCAAAATTTCAATTTCATATAGCTCTCATGTGGACAGCCTTGGATTTTTTAAGTTATGCTTACAGTGTAAACCAGTTTCCAATCTGCTGCATGTCACTTCCTGTTTGACGCAACTTAGAATTTTTTTTCACATGGTTACATTTTTGTCACATTTTTCTCAGAACACACAAGGCCAGCTTCCTGATATTTGGCACAGAGCAATCAGTATGACAACTGTATCGTGTAACACAGTTTCAATCTGCTACATGTCCACTTTCCTGTTTGACACAACTTTAATTTTTTTTTACATAAACAAATTTGTCTTTATTTGAGATAGAATCTCACCAATGGCATCTTATAACAATATCTCATCTTTCATTTAATTCATCATGTTAGAATATGCATTGTCATTCTGGTAAATTGAACAGAATTGAATTCTGACAAAAAAATTATGGAAAGTATTAGAAGTATTACCACTAAGTTAAACATGGAATACCTTGACAACCAAAGAGATGACTAGTCCTTAAAACTGTTTTAAAAATTGTGAGTGCATGCTATATCTCATTTGTAACTCAACAACTGACATTCAAATTTTTGCTGACCATTAGAAAAACTGCAAACATTAAAATGAAAAAAAATATTTTTTTTTAGCTCAAAACGTGTGTATGCCCATATAATAATAATAATTTAATCATACTGGAAGTCATAGCTCACCTACTTTCCTCCCCTGTCATTTAACTGAGTCCATCAATCAGTTAATTTCAAATGAAAAATTCCTCAATCGTGATAAAATATCTATCTCAGAGTTAGCACTTTGCATTTGTAAATGTTGAACACAAAGTTTGTGCATGACTTTCGCAAAATGTAGGTAAGATGGTTCAGTGTTTGAGTAACTCTCATAAGCACGAGTGAAAATTAATGGTCCTGGTGTAAAGATAACAGTATACAATGTAAACATTTCATTAAGAAAGTTATTAAAACTGAAAGTATTTTTTAGATACTGCAAGTTTAGTTCCGTGTATGGCAGTAGAGTTGTGTTTTGATTTAATTTAAACTAAATTGGACTTGCAGGAGGTGGTCGCTAAAGCAGAATACGATAAACTGATTGACAAACACAGTGAGGAGTTACAGCTAGTACAGGCCGAGTATGAGTGAGTACAATAGTACAGTATTATCGTCCTATATAATAGTGTAGTTGCCACTATTCTTTTCCACGATAAACAAGCTATTATTTTTATAATAAATTGGTATGTATAAGTATTCATACAAAAACTCATCATGCTGAACATACAGCCAAATCTTGTTATCTCGAACTCGATGGGAATGAGAAAAAACTTCTAGATCTCCAACGATTTGAGATATCCAGAGTTAAATACTTAAAAAATTAGTAGCTGGAACTTTCGAATCACTTCGACATATCCATGATATTCAAGATATCATTGTTCGAAATACGGAAGTTTAATTAATTTGATTTTCTGTCGTAAGTATGAATTTTTTTTTTTCAGGCCAAATCAATTGCTTTGTCAGACAGATTCATTCTGTCTTGTATTCTGGAATGTCATGAAATGAGTTGAAATAATTGATTGTTATGCCTTACCAATATTCATTTTTTGGGCAAACATATACCTTAAATCTAGTTGCAGAACTGTAACTCTCTGAAAAAAATATTGGGACAGATATCTGATCTGCCCCAGTATATTTTCAAAGATCGAGCCGCATGCAGCTCTGCAACTACGTTAAAATATGGTAATTTTTGTTATCAATAAATTTTTGGCAATTCATGAAAATGTTTTTCATGAAAATAAGATTTATGTCCTCTAGTGATGAAAGTAATTTGCAGAATTGAAGTACTCTTTTAGACTATTTTAAAAATTAATCCATCCATATGTGATCCAGTTTCTTAAAAATAAATCTAAAAATAAAAACAGTTAAAAATTCCTGATTTATGGTATTCTTGAAGTCTTCAGAAAATTAAAGAAAAATTGATCTTTATTTAATATTTCACAGGAAACGCTTACAAGAACTCCTAGAGAACTTGCAACAAATGCAACAGACACAACTAGAGCAGAAAGAGCTGCTACTGCAGCAACAACAGCAACAGCAGCAGCAGCAGAACCGCCCACCCCTCGTCCACCAGCGTCCAGTGTCCAGCAGTAGCAAGCGGTCATCTGCCAGCGGGGGACGTACGTCTGCTGTACCCCCCAAAACCCCCTCACAGCTCCAGCCCTCCACCATGGTCTCACCCAGTCTCGGGGTCAGTCAGGATATTGGCATGTTGCCAAAAACGCCAGGGACTTATGATACTCTAACACCTATAGGGTTAGTATACATACATTCACATTATTCGTCATTCGTTATCATCAATATTTCATGTGTCAGGCTCATTCTTCATATCTATTTTTAGATTTGAGTCAAGGACAGAAAACCAGTCTGTTGATCAGTCAGTGACTGAACCTTCCGCTTTCCCCAGGAAGAACTTCCGGATTGGCCGACCTCTTCCAAGCTGGGGCACTGGTGTGCCAGAGGATGTAAGTTTCATATTAGTTGTCAGATACAGTGGTGTGCCTGAGGGATGTAAGTTTCATATTAGTTTCTCAGATACTGGTGTGCCTGAGGAGTAAGTTCTTCATATTAGTAGTGTCAGATAACTGGTGTGCCGAGGATGTAAGTTTCATATTAGTTGTCAGATACAGTGGAGTTTAAAGGCGCTAACTTTTTACACCCTTTGTGTGTGTAACAGTGTTGGGAGGGGGATTATCGCTATAGAAATTGACTGAATTTGAAAATTTTGAGTGTATCACTCCTAAGGGAGATAACTATGTTACATATTACATGTACCTCATGCAATTTGTGAAAGAAATTGTAATTAGATTTTATCCTCTCCATCTTTGGGTTTTACAAAATTTCATGTTAATATTTGAAAAGTATTTTTGTTTCTATCGTTTTTATTCATGTGTAAATTTGGAACAGGAAATGTGATGGTCCATGTTTAAAATTTTGTAGGGACAGAGCAGAATAGATGCTTGCAATATCTTTCAGTTTCCCTATAGTATGTTTTATTCTATTTATAGTTCATGTCACGGTTGGCCTGGTTTGAGGAGTCAAGTAAGAAACACCAGCAGGAGAACCAGGAGAGGACGATGAAGACCATTCAGGAGGAACTGGAGAAAAAACTGGCCGGCCAGAATAAACTCAGTCGCAAGGAGGAGGGGCTGTACGATGCAATGAGGGGTGAGATTCTATCAGTCAGTACGGGGGTGAGGTCTGTCAGTCAGTACGGGGGTCTTTGTAGTTTGGAAAGTAAGAATACAGTGCTCTTTGGAATTGTAACAGTCTGTATTGATAACAAAAAATTAAAATTTGGTATAATCTTGAAAAACTAAGAATTTGGATTTTAAAAAAAAATACATAAAGATTAGCCACAAATAGATAGCTGAAGACTGGATGATTACTAATAAATAGGCCAGGGATTTATCCAGCTTTTAAATCCTACTACCCATTTCATATTGAAGGGGAATTTTTGAACTTCCAGGGGAAGGGGTGGAGAATCGACATCTAAGATTATATATAATGAAAACAGGCATCTCAATTTATTGATTACTGATTCTTTTCTATTTGTTGTAAAACTTTTATGATAATAGAAAAAATACTTAGAATATACATGTATCAAACTGATTTTTGTAAAAATCTCCATATATTTTGTGTGGTTTTTACAAATCAGAGGGGATTTTAACCTGTGGGAGGGGAAATTTTTCTTTGTGGTCATAGGGGGAAAGGTACCCTTTACCGGTAGTAAAAAGAACCTTGATAAATCCCTGTAGGCGATTCAAAAATATTTTTCAAGCCTAAAATTTGAAGTCTACAGAAAGTGGTTAAGGTGCTGGTTAAGGAATCGATTAATTTGCACACAATATACATATTAACAAAGATGATAAATTAATTGTGATTTTAGATGTCAGCTTGCCAGCTCTGTTTATGCCAACAAAAAACAACAACGCTACAATCTACAACCCTAGAGCTCATCAGTATTTCCATCCTACAGGTAAGCAAATGTTCACGTAGTCCATCCTACAGGTACGCAAATGTTCATGTTGTTAATTTCCTCTGATTATTATACTTCTGTTTGTTTTTGTTGTTGTTTTTTTTTGACACAGTGAGAATGAATATATAGCGTATTAAAATGAAATTGAAATGTTTTGTGATTTTATTAACAAGCATCTTGGGTTCTGTATTTTATATTGTATTCTTCATCTCCTGATTTTTGCAGGTTCTTCAGACTTAAGATTGTCCCAGCCTCCCTCAGTGTTCCAGTTACCTCCCCTTCCACCGAAATCTGTATCCTTAAACACACTCTACACAGCAACACAAACCATATCAATCTTTATGATTGCTGTAGAAGGTTTATACGGAAAGAAAGAGCTCTGTAAACATATACAGACACACATGAATAGTTAACATTTCTGAAAAAAAAAAGTTCTGATGACGACCGTCTAAGGTCGAAACCGGTCAACCAAAATAAATTCAAACAGCATTCTTACGATGTGTTGGTGATCTGTTTTATTTACTTTTAAATTTCTGAAAAAATAAATAATAAAGTAAAAGATTAACATTGTTAACATTCCCAACAGAGTTCGGAGTTGTTGAGGCAGTCGAGACTAGAATATGAATAATTGATATTTACAGATAAGTTATTTTTAGCTCACCTGAGCCGAAGGCTCAAGTGAGCTTTTCTGATCAAAATGTGTCCGTTGTCTGTCGCCGTCGTTGTTGTCGGCGGTCGTCTATCGGTAAAACTTTCAACTTTTCCACATTCAACTCTTCTCAGAACCGCTGGGCACAAATTTCAACCAAACTTGGTAACACATCATCCTGGTGAAGGGGCTTCAATTTTGTTCAAATGAAGGCCAAGGCCCTCATCAAAGGGGAGATAATCACGGAAATGGCAAAAATAGGTGGTGTCATTTAAAAAATCTTCTTCTCAAGAACCACTGGGCCAGGAAAGCTGAAATTATTTATGGAATCTTCCTGATATAGAGGAGAATCTTCAAGTGTTGTTTCAAATCATGTACCCCGGGGGTAACGATGGGGCCACAATAGGGGATCAAAAGTTTTACATATATTATATTAGGGAAATCTTTAAAAATCTTCTTCTTCCAAGAACCACTAGGCCAGGAAAGCTGAAATTGTATGGAAGCTTCCTGATATAGAGGAGATTCAAGTTTGTTTCAAAAATCACTGACCCTAGGGTTCGATGGAGGCAGCAAAAGCGGGACGCACGATCTTACTATAACGGTGATATCAAATAGTATAGATAGAAAAATTTATATAACGAAAATTTAAACATCTTCTTCATCAGAACTAGGGCCAGGAATAGCTGAATAGTTTAATTTTAAACGTGTGTAAGCTTCCTAAATATAGGAGGAGAAGATTTAATATTATTTCAAATTCATGACCCCTAGGGGTTACATAGGGGCGCCCTATAGGGGATCAAAGTTTTACAATGTGTATATAAGGGAAAAAATCTTTAAAATCTTCTTACTCAAGAACCCACTGGGCCAAGGAAAGTGCTGAAATCTATATGGAGAGCTTCCTGATATAAAGGAGATTTCAAGTTTGTTCAAATCATGAACCCCGGGGGTACTATGGGGCCACAATATGGGGAATCAAAGTTTATATATGAATATATAGGGAAAAATCTTCTCAAGAAACCACTGGGCCAGAAAAGCTGAGATTTAATATGGACTTCCTGATATAGGAGGAGATTCAAAGTTTGTTCAAATCAAAGACCTGGGGGGTACTATGGGGCCCCAATAGGGGATCATTGTTTGACATATGATTATAGAGGAAAAATCTTTAAAAAAATTCTTCTCAAGAGCCACTGGGCCAGGGAAAGCTGAAAAATTTATTAATGGAAGCTTCCTGAATATATGAGGAAGATTCAAGTTTATTCAAATCATGACCCACCGGGGGTACGATGGGTGCCAAATAGGGGATCAAAGTTTAACACGCAGATATATAGAGAAAATCTTTAAAAATCTTCTTCTCAAGAACCACTGGGCCAGGAAAGCTGGAATTTTATAATGAAATCTTCCTGATTAGTGGAGATTCAAGTTTGCTTCAAAAATCCATGACCCTCGGGGTATGAATAGGCCCCAATAGGGGATCAAAGTTTTACATGCAGATATATAAGAGAAATTCTTTAAAAATCTTTTTCATTGAACCAGAAGAGTGGAATTTTTACCTAAAAGCTTCCATGATTATGGAGTAGATTTTTAAGTTGGTTCAGATAATGCTCCACCTGACATACATGTAGGTTAGATTTAGTCCACAGTGGTACATTCTAATCCCATACTGCTTCTTCGTTAGTGAGACAGCTGTGCTCAGGTGAGCGGATGTGGCCCTTGGGACTCTTGTTTATATTTTCTGTGAGAATTTTTCTATATATATGTATGTATTAAATATTCTAAAGGACATCTATACATTTCTCTCCTTAACCCACCTTAGCGCATGTCAGTGGTGAATCTTTTTGAGCTGAGCAGGAATTTTAACCGTAAGGAGCAGGCTTGGTTAATGGACAAATACATCCAGCAACAGGAGCCCTTACAGAACGTTCATGGCACGGTCCCCCAGACCCCCGCCCCCACCCTCACACAGACCCCGTACAATGACAATCAGCAGAGCGTGAGAGATGCAGTCTCCGCTAATGAAAGGGAGACTGAGATGTGATCTGACTGACAGACTATTCTAGGGGGACCGAGATGACTGACGGACAATTCTGGAGAAATATTTATATGTGTTGGTACTGTGTGTATGTGTGTGTTTCAAATGGCTATATCATATACTTGCAAATTTTAGATTTCAAAATATTTTATGTTTTTTGAAAGCAACTGTGATAATTTTTTGTTTTTGTTGTAATTTACATAATTTTTATGTACATTTAATCCGTCCAGATTTAATATTTTAGACATATTTTTTTTTACTTAATTTTGATATATTTTAAACGATCTTCATACAATATTATTCTTTGCTTGTTTATGCTTTGATAGAAATATTTGTCAATATATTAAGGAAATGTATTTCAGGGAATAAGACTGTAAATTTTTATCTCATTTTGAATTCAGTAATTTTCTATCCATGTACATGTATAATTAAATTTTAAGATCTTTGGGGTAATTTTTGTGCATAGAGCAAGTGAATAGTTTGTAAAAAGCATAAAATATTTCCAATTTTCAATGACTGCATGTATGCCTTTTATGAAGTGATACAATTGTATATGTATTATAAAAGATTTCAAAAGAATGCACATTTTGTAATTTTATAGTGGGGTTCATCCTTACAAATGTACTTTCACATTGAGGACATGAAGTTTTAACACTCTCAAAACATGTGTATATTGAAGCATTCACCATTGTGCAATGTGCTGTACTCAAGTTTAGAAAATATCTTATTGACATATTGATTGTACGAAAATGGTTGTTATATAAATGTTTATGGTTAAAGATTAAAATATTTCAAAACAGTGATACAATGTATGTTCATGTAGTTAAACAATCATGTATATATATTAACAGTACACATTAAATACATGTACGATGATTGATTATTTCTAAGAAGTAAATATTCACTGGGATTGGAAGTGGGTTGGTCACATGATCAAATCCAGTGACATCATAATAGCTTCCGCCATGCAGGCACAGCTTTTGCAAGCCAGGGTTATACAATTCACTCTGCTGACCCTTGTGAACACAGATGTAGGTTCTATTTTCCAGAGAATTAACTTTAGTCTCCTCTCATGTTGAGACACCCATATNTACACAGATGTATGTTCTATTTTCCAGAGAATTAACTTCAGTCTCCAAAATTAGTCTCCTCTCATGTTGAGACACCCATATGCCAAATATGGTATGCATACGTCAAAGAACAAATAAGTTATGACCCGGACACGAATCTGCACAGACAGATGGACAGACAGAGTACTTGACACATTGTCTCACGGTGATACACCCATGTACCAAATATGGTATGTCTATAGCAAATAACAAAGAAGTTATGTCACAGACTCTAATCCATGTTAGAAAACTCATGATTTTGACCTTATGGTCAAGGTCATATACAGGTCATGAATGTATGCGACACATCGTCTCAGTGATACAGAAATGTGCCAAATATGTTATGCCTACGTCAAAGTACGGCACGGGCACGAATGGACAGACGGGAACCCACCCCCAATTAGTTTGCGGAGGGTATAAAAAATGAACACTCTGGCAGGCATAGCCTACTAAAGATGGGATGGGGTGTGCTTTTCTGTCCGTTCTATCAATAACTAACATTTGTAGAGCTTGGGGGGTCTGTTCCTAAACGAGACGCACATTTTCATGGGGGGATACCCCTCCTTTTTATGACCAACTTGTATGTATAGACGTATAGCTAAATTAACCATAAAAGTAACTTCTAACCCCAGACCTCTAGCCGATTGGTCCCTTTTTTCAACGGATCTGGTCCTCTTGACAAATCCTGGATCCACCACTGATTATAAAGATTGCAGAGAGTTCGCTTTTTAAGGCCCGGTCACACCGCCCAAACGTTGTTGGAGCGGTGAAAAAAAATCATCTCGCTCGTTACCGTTCACCACCGTTTAACAAAAGTTGGCCCCCGTTAAGGTAACGCCGTATACGCTCGGCCACCGCTGACGGTCCTTCCTACCGCTCTGAAAGTTTTTAGCTGCACAAAATATTGCGAGCGGTGAGGAGCGGGCAATTTTCCGCTCCGGCAAAGTTCACCACCGCTCCAAGAACGCCCAGTCAAATTTTGGCACCGCTAGACACAAGTTCGTGAACGCTTGAGTCCGCTACGCCAACGCAGAAAACTTGAACGCTGAACCACCGCTTCTTCGCCAGCTTTGCCCGGGCGGTGATTAAACGTTGCACAAACTTTGGTGGAGCGGTTGTAAGCATTTTACGAACGGACACGGGATTGCTGGAACGGTGTCGGGCGTTGAAGCACCGATCCATTGCGGTGATGAACTTTGATTTGGCGTTGGTATGGAGGTGTCGGAGCGGGACCAGAATTTGGCTATAAATACGAGGAGAAATGGACCAAGAGACCATTTGGAATTCAGCTGCCGTTGAGTGCAGACCTCATTTATATCGAATTTGCTCAAAGTTACATTAAAACTGTACTACCATGGATGCTGAGAGACTTGCTATTATTGGTGCATTTATTTACTTGTGAAATTACTGGCAAATAGGGGGTCTTGATCTGGGTCAAACGCACCAATTTCAAGAGCGACAGAAATTCTCGATGCCAGTAACTTACAAACTAATATTAATTTTTTTTTCAATTTTTTCTTGTCAATCTTTTCATTCAACTTTGAGTAACAACCTGAAATAAAAAGCATTAATTTTCCACATTGGTATATCGCATCCATTTTTCATTCGTATTCTATGTAAAATATGTTAAAATGATCTTTCATTGGGGTTAGATTATTTAATTTGTGTCATCTATTGTAACACAGGAGAGGGCGGTCTAAGTTTAAAGAATTTTAGCCAAATCCTTTTGTTCTATACATCATAACAATGAAATATGTTCAATTCAATCCGTGGACACCAACATCAGTCTCCAGTTGGTTTTGTTTTATTTAGGCTTTTTTTTTTTTTTTTTTTTATTTTGCACGACTTCTATCAAAAAATCAGAACTTCTATCAAAGCGATCCGTTCAGCTCCGTAGTTAAAAGCGGCATGCCGCTAAACCTTGACTTTAAAACCCCATCGAGCCAACGCACGCATGCGCGGAACGCCCACTCTATCAACGCTCGACGTCACCGCTAAAACCAACGCTCGCCTACCGTAAAACCAAAGCTAAAGCAACGCCGGCTTCAGCGGTGCAGCCGCTAAGGCAACGCCCGTGTTTTCGAAATTTTTTTTTTCATTTTGTGCGCGGTGACGAGCGTTGTCTAAATTGGCTCCGGTTAAGGACCGCTCCAATAAAGTTGGGCGGTGTGACCGAGCCTTTAAACGAGGTTGTACTATCGGAAAGACGAAACGCAACTTTGAATTTTGTAATTAATATTATAACTATTACTTTAGACACGTGAACGAATAAGACTTAATACTGAGCTGCCTCCGTGCATTATAAAAATGTTCTTCAGTTGAAATTCAGCAGACTGTGACCCCACTTGACGCTGCTTCTTTCTAAAAGGCATCCTGGATACGCGGCGGTAAATCGTTACAAAAAAGCGGTAAGTGAAATGCCGCGATTGAATGAAGTTGATAAGGGTAGGGCCATTGCTCTGATAATGCAGCATCCGCAACGTCATGTATAGCACACCAATGTGACGTGCAAGAGACAACAATATCCCGTTTATAGTTGGGCGTCTTAATGTTACAGGGAGATTGGGTGGCCGTCCCAGCAGCGGGCACCCGCGCGTTACGTCACGACGTCAAGGTACAGGTGTACGTCTCTCGCACCTCCGTTACCGATTTCGGACTGAGACAACACCAAGTTGTCGGCATAAATTTTTATGGTCGGTCACTGTGTTGGTCCGCCACTTGCAAAGAGACGACGTCAATTTCGAATATACTACATGTAGTAATGGCTGCTTGTACGTGCTCCAAATCGCGGTTGTAGTACGGGAAGCACCTCTCGTGGGTCGTACGGCAGTAACACACCAAGATCAGGTATTGAGACCACACGTCCTTCCTCTTAAATCCGTCACAGTAATCCCATATTGCAAGATCCCATGTCGCTAGACATCTCATTTCTTGATTGGACACTATATTGTCCAGATTTGACCCCATCCAACCAATCATTTGTGGGACGAGCTGGACACAAAGAGTTAATAAGCGCGCGAACGTCACATATAGCGTTGCTCAACTCGCACAGATCCTTATACAGGAGTGGAACAATTCTCTCAAAGGACAATAAACACTTTGATGTGGTCAATGTTAAGGAGATTAAGAGCAGTGACTACATACTACTGATTTGGATCAGGAAACGGCGTAAGGTACCCCTGTTTTAACGCTCATGTCGTCTGCGATAGGATAAGAGCAACGTCATCGTGGCGTTATATGCCCTACTTAATGATAACACAACCTTGGGGTCTTTGACCTTGAAAAACAATAGACATCTTCCTCTCATCATGGTGTACCAAATTGTAGGGTCCTGGGGCTTACAGTATGGTCTGTATTCTGCATATAAGGCCGGACCCAGACAGAGGACGACGCCATATTATCATAATACCTTTTGAAATAACTGAGATTCCCTAACATTGGACTATAATCATCAATGTTAATTAATCATCAATGTTAGATAATAACTATAGGAAATAAACTTGCGGGTTGCCCCCCCCCCAACCCCCCCCAACCATACTTAACAGCTGTTCAAAGAAACAGCATGCTCCCCGGGTCCACCAAAATGAAAAATTTACGATTGGGAAATCACATTGACCTGGGTGCATACGTTCATTTGTTTTTAATGAAATGCTCATGATTTCAAAAGGTACCTTGCGCCATCATATTTCTGTTTGGTATGTGTGGTATTTAGAGTACAGTAAAACCTCGGTATATCGCCACCCGATATAATGCCACCCCCGCATAATGCCAGTGCAATATGCAGAACAGATTTCTGCACACGTTAATAAACCCGTTATTTCGCCACCCTCACCTATCGCCATCCGCCAAGGCATTCTCGGAACAGAAGGTCAAATTACCGTTATAAATACCTCGATACAGCGCCTATACAAAATGTTGATTGATTGATTATATACTGTTTTACGTCCCACTCGAGAATATTTCACTCATATGGCGATGACCCGAAGCTATAATTTCACAAGTTCGCGTGTGTGCACCGAGTCGTAACGGCGGTCGCAACAGTTGCTGCTGCTTGAAACAGGTAGGTAGAACTAATTACTGTAATTGCTTGAATAAAAATCAGCTGAAACATAGACTGTGCTGGGCACTGCTTTAGTTTATCATAAAGATGGATATGCCAAAACGAAAGAGATTGAATCTGGATTTATAAAGAAAACTCTTTATAACGCCACCCTCGCTATAATGCCAAAATGGGCTGGAACAAAAGCTGGCGATATATCGAGGGAACACTGTAGATACATGTATCTCCTATACCCTGGTACAATATGCGAGAGCTGTTCGAAATGTAAGGTGTAATATTGTAACGATATCTCATATAATATACGCATTCGACTCAAAATGTGAAATGAACGCGTTACTTATTCTCCCATTTTGAAATATCTCTGAAATAAATTTTCTGAGAATCGTCGTCATGGTACAACTGATTAAGGCTAGACTTCCAAGGCACTGACTGATGCTTTGTCGGGACTTGTAAAGTGGAAAGAAGTCCTTGGAACTAGAAATCTGGAGAGTATGGTGGATGTGGCAAGACCGGTAACACCTTCGACCTCCAAAAAAATGCTTCACAAACCAGTATGTATGTAATGGAGCATATCATGAAGTAGACGAACATGCATAAATTCTGATACACGGCGTCCTTTATGATAATATTTCTTGAGGTTTTATTTTAGTATAACATCTCGGCAATACCGACTTGTAACACTTTTTGTCCTTCTGCACCGATGAAAACCACCATGCACATGAGAACCTTACACATATCAACAACATCAAAAC
>CAJDSM010021977.1:1129-18496 GCA_903981925.1 Ostrea lurida
TACCATTTACTCTATTAAAACTAGCATTACTGACCCTAGTTTTGCTTTCTGTTTGATAGTCTCGATAAGGAATTTCCACCGCCTGCCATGACCCTTGTTGCTCATGATTTTGGCAAACAACTTTTCCCAATTCATGATACGCTTTTCTCTTGCTATTCTTTTAGACTGCAAATAAAATAAAAAACAAATTACTGCAGTTTTCCTATAAAGATGTAAAAACATCATTACCTATATACCCCAGTTTGAAATCATTCATGCATTTGAGATTTGTACAGTCAACATACATGTGCATCCACAAGTTGCAGACGTTTGACAGCGATGTTCAGCTGTCTCTGTTTGTTCTCGTAGTCCTCGTGCAGCTTCTTTAGCGCCGCGCTCTTCTCCTCCCACGGGGTTGAGTACACTCGAACGAGTCTTACCAACTCATTAACAGGCATGTTTAAGTCACTAACACTGCAAAAACATAAACTCATTCGTCATTTATTGATAAAATAATTGTTACATAGTTTATTTACAGCTAAATGTAATAATAATAATAATGATTGGATTTATATAGCGCTTTATCTACCAAAGTACTCAAAGCGCTTTACAATGCATTATTACCCCAGCAGACCTTAACAATCCAGAACCTTCTCAGTGCAAGCTGCCGTTAAAGCGCTAGAACACTAACATTCTGACAAGATCTTTCACTGTCTATAGCCAGGTACCCCTTTTACACTTGGGTGGAGTGAGGAAATTCGTGTAAAGTGCCTTTCCCAAGGACACAATGTCGATCCTGCCATGGCCAGGATTCGAACTCAAGACCTCTCGATCAAGAGTCCGACGACCTAACCACTAGGCCACTGACGCCAACGGGATGTAGTCTACCATAGCAATAATGATAGGCGGTAGTATAAAATTACCTTCTGAACACCTTGCCTGTGACAGTGGCCAGCTTGATCAGCAGTGTAGGGGGGAGGGAATGTTTTAGCATTTCATCTTTCATATTCAGAAGCTGTAACAGAGAAAATGATAAATTAACCCACAACTTGTAATTCATATGATGATAGAATATACATGTACATGTAGGCTGTTCAAAGTCAAGCCTTTCTAAACACTTTGATTTCTATAAATGTCTGAAATCTTTAAATGTGTTTTTGCATGCTGTACATTTTGATAATTGTTCTTGTGTGAACAAAGAAAATACTATCATTTTCTGCCAATACTAAGGAATTTTAATGGATAAAATCATCAGACAAGAGACTCTCAAAAACTCTGTATGTTATTTAGATATTATTTCAAACGTCAAATTTGTTTTGATCTATTTTTTTTTTCATTTTAAATGTTTCTTTTTCTTCATTTTCATATTTGGTTCAATGACACACAGACTGTAAGGATATATTGATAAAGGATTTGTGTAAGTATATTGTTCTCAAATATAGATATATCAACTAAAAGCAGTCACAACATACACTTAAGTTGAATATCATAACTCCAGTAGCAACTCATAAAAAATTCATGAGGAAAGAAATTTTATCATAACAAAAAAATTCTGGTTTTCACTTTTTTTTAAGGGTTGGGGGGGGGAGGAAGGAAGGAGAGCTAGGGGGAGGGGGCTTAATAGGAGAGTGGCGGTTTCGATGGTCACCTTGATAAATTTTCTAACCTCATGTAAGGACAACAAAGTGAAATTATTTCCTTTACAAAATTGTAGGGAGTAATTATTTTACAAAGTGTTTTTAATTTGTCATGTTATAAAGAACTCTAATGTGTCAAGTCAATCTGGCACTGATAAAAGAAACTATAAATATAAGTATACAACAGGCTAAATACCTCCTGCATAGCTCCATGTACATAAGCCATTGTGTTTGTGACCCCATCGCACAAATTGTCGAACTTGTTCGGCTCCCGTCGAGCAGATGGATCTGGTTCATCATCATCACTTTCCGATTCATCTGAGCTTCCCTGAAAATCAAAGTCCAAAGAAGGCATAAGTTTTGTTTCCTTTACATCATATTGATATGAAAAGAAATGAAATGGTAAAGCTATTATATTTTAAACAGCCAAATACCTACATATGAATCAGAGTTTTTTTTCTTTTTCTAAATTTTAGATTTTAACTTGTCCAAAAACTTAAAATGTCTTTCAATAACTTTTGGCAAAAAATAACATAGCCAAAAGAATTCTGCACATAAATCCTAAACTAGTAAGCTGACCTTAGTACCTTTCCAAAAGATTATTTTTTCAGTAGATATTACACTCTGTGTACTATTAGCCTACAACTGCACGTTGAAAGAAGTATACCTCTTTTTTGCGCTCATCATCAACCTCCTCTTCTTCTGAATCTTCTGCAAGGACTCCTAAATTCCTTCCTGAATACACAAAAAGAAAAAAGAATTCTGTGTGGATCATGGCTGCTTTGTACATGCACATTTCAACAGTCACAGCATTTCACAAAATTTCAAATAATTTTTTTCTGGAACACTCTGGCAATATCACACATTAGATTTCAATTTTGAATCAGAAAACCAAATCATCCAGGTTCCACAGAACAGGATCATCTTTAAACCCTCTGTTGTGATTGAAGTCTTCAAGTGCATTGATGTATTACATCGAAATTTCATGTCGAGAAGTATGGACATGAAGAGGAAATTCTAATAAAACTTAAAACTCAATCAGCTAATGTACAATGGTTTTTTTTTTAAGTGACTATGAATTCGATGACTGTGTAAAATTACATACAATATACTGAAACTGATTCATGTAACAACCCCCCCTTTAATATCAGTAGTCTGGTATAGAAAATTTGTTCGTAGGTCATTTGTAACAGGAAGGGAGAAAATGCAATGGACCAAACTGGGATTCAAACCTGGACCCCCTTAGTTAGAATATTCTAAATGTGACTATCGGTCTACCTCGATCACAAGTTAAGAAAGTCCTTCCACTAATATCGCCAAGGGTAAGCAATGAGTGGATACACTACCTGAACTTGTGAGTTCACCATTATTTGTATTAGAATGAGCAGAATATTATTAGGTTACTCTATTATTATGTGAGAGAATTTTCGTGGTATATGTAAAAATCCCGTTAGAAAATTGAAAAAAATCACAGAAAAACGTGTTGTCCTACTGTTTTCGGAGTGTGTTTCGAAAACTTTCACCGGGAGTTCTCAATATTTGGATGGCCAATACTTTGCTGGGAAGTGTGGTGGTAACTTTTTCAGTAACTGTCAGGCATCAATATATTATTGAAATCTTTAATTACAATGCAAATATTAACTAAAAACAGTGGTTTAAAAATCAGTTTACAGGTATTTTTTTAACATTGTATATTCTATTTTTATAGCCTCATTCAGACCGTGAGCATAATCTGTTTTGTGCTTAGGCGAAGGAGTTACTGGTGGTTGAATCTTCTATTCGAATAAATAACCGGGGTTGGGGACATCTGTTAATTTTAACGATAGAACACTTCTTCTAGGACCACTGGAATTCTTCTAGTCACAGTGGACAGCTGTCATAGGTATCCCAGGACCTTGAGCTATCTGGACACCGGAAATGGAACCTGGCTGACTCTACAACGTCCACCGCATCCCTGAATTGTCTTTGCGAGAAATTTCCCTTGAAGACTCACGAACTCAGGTTCTTATTGCCCCTACAGGACTCTTCCACCGGATACTGCCATATCTCTAAGGGAAATGGTCAATGGCACTCATGACTTTGTGAAGATTGGTTAGCTAAATGTAGACACAGACCACTACGTTAGATATGTAACCCGGCCCCTTGACGTCGCCATCAGGTGCTATCAACTGAGGTATCATGGCCACGAGATCGACCTGGCTTGACTACTAACCATTCAATCACAATATGTATTCACTTACATATGTCTACTATCGAAATCAACCAAGAATATGCATTGCTTGAAAGAGATTGTTTTTACAGTATATGATGATTGGACGTATGTTTAGTGTTTGAACATTGAACATATTTGGATATATATACATAGTAAATATAGGTAAATAGATGACTTGTAACCAATCTTTTCAACTGACTTTAATTATGAGCGCCAAATAACATGGTACGTTGGTACAGCTTGTTAGCCACTTCTGTCTGTTTACTGAATTATGTGTGGATGATAATACTGTTAGACTGAGCTTTGATAAAACAAAAAATAAAATAAAATCCAACCACATAAAATGTTCACTTTGGCGATCCTAAACTTGTTATGCAATGAGCTCACGTAGCGACTGTGTCACGCACTGGCCTCAGACTTTCTAGGAATAAGATTTGTGCATCCTGAAATAATGTAAATCTTATATAAGAATATAATTTTATAACTACATGATACTCTATCCATGTTTTTCTGGTAGGTGAATTGATATGTACGTGAATATGGCTACAACGAAGCGCAACTTCGACGCCATTTGTAACGCGTTGCTAGTCACTGTGATACACATGGGATGCCGATCCGACATTATAGTGAATAAGCATTTTCTCAGGAACAAAGATAAACAATATTATATATGTTTATTTTTTTATTTAAATTAATGTTTAAAATATATTCATTTACTTTCCCCCGTAATTAACGAGGCTAAAATGTCCAGAATGGAAGATAAAAATAATTTAGATTACCTTTTAAAAGTTACAAAAAGAATTACAAATGCAATGCTTTCGAGAATTCTGAAACCAAACCCATCGTCGATCCCGGGTGATCTCGCCTTTCTACTTATCAATTTAAGTAGAAGACGACGATCACCGTGGGTATCTGACATCACCACGGTGATCTCGTCCTCAATTATCACATTATAGTAGAAGACGAGATCACCCGTGGGTATCCGACGATGAACCAAACCAAACACTGATGTAACATAAGCTATGACCAAGCTTACCCACCAAACACTGGTGTAAAGCAGATGTACGTACATCGGTACTGTCAGCTCAACATGGCAAAGAGGAACGGCTCGAATGTTTCATCTTCTATACTGTAAATAACTATTTAATGTTTCTATTTTTCTGTTAACTTAAAAGATTATGGGTGTTTAAATGCTCGCTGCGACAAGAAATTAATACAGAACGTAAAATAAACACTATAGTCGATATAATAAAATGAAGAATGAATGTAGGTACGGCATGTTTGATGACGTACATGAATCCTAACCCAAATCGGATGTACGTACAGTAAAAAGATGTACACTACATGTCTAACAGAAAAGGTCTTTATTATCATTAGAAAAATCTATCATTATAAAACCTATTGCATTACTTTACTATTTATATGTAAGACAATACAAGTTTCCTATAGATCAACCGCAAAACATAAAATTATATTACTTTTGAACTTACAGGGCGATGTGATGCAGTGCAGAACATTCCTTGCTCGCCCCAACTGTTTTTGTTCCGAAATAATTTTTATGGTAAAATACATTTTTTCATTTATATTTTGAGACGCTAATTATTTAATGAAACCATCCTCAAACTAATTTTAAAACTCATTTTTAATATATCAACATTCGATGATATCAACTGTGAAATGTTTCAATGTTATAATGAGTGTTTCAAAAATTTTAAAATAAAAATAAATTAATTTGATCAAAGTCCGATTTTTTTTTAATAACACGGGATGGTGGGTGCGGTGGCTAACGATTTAGTATCTATTGTGTGTTTACATAGCTTCTACAGATATAAAACAAAATAATGCTTCTCTATATTTTAGATGGATTTTTTGGTAATCATGAAGTTTAGTTGAAAAGATGATAACATGACAAAGTAGGTCTAACAATGAAATTAACCTGCAACATCTTAGCGTAGGTGTAAAAAAAAGACAATAAAAAAAAAAAAAGACTTGACAAAACAAGTTGCACTGTTTGAAAGGGGGGAGGGACAAATTTCTAAATTATGTGACACTATATGATGCAGAAAAAAAAAACTTGACCAAAAGGGGGGGGGGCATACTTTTGGCTCTCCGGCCCTACGCCCATGAAGCATGTTAACATGTCTACTAATAGACTAGTACCATTTAACGCTGTGTTCTGTAGAAATTCAATTTGAACTTCGACAAATCAAAATGCATATTACACAAAATTCAACCTCAGAGCCCCCTTGTCAATTGGAATATATTTTAAAACTCCACAAACATACAGAAAGACAGATCCGCGCCGTTTAGCTAGATAGCGAGGGTATAGTAAAAGAAAATGCCTTGTGAGGTGGGAGGGGGGTTGTCAACCTTTACTTTTTAGAAGCAGACGTCCCGCTGAGATTCCACCCCCCCCCTCAGTTACTATATTTAATATTTTTTAAAAATCATACCGTCATATATTTCCGTTCAAAACTTCTGACACATAATTTATTTTATAAAAAAATATTATAGTTGCTGCCTTGCAAGTAAGTGCCTGATTGTTATTCTAATCCCGTGTTTGTAGATCTTATATTTGGGCGACAATTTTAATGTCATAATTCATGTTACAAAATTTTATTAGAGATAAAAGAACCCATGTCTATGCATTGATGTAACAGAATCGATGGATAATTGCTTTAAAAAAAACCCGGATCATCTGTTGTTACCAGGTATTGGAAGACCCCCCCCCCCCCCCCCTCCTCAAAAAATCCATATGTCCGCAAAGTAATTTGCGGCTATACTTGTCGAGAGATGTATTATATGTACTGCTTCTGGTACCAACATCTGATACCAATGGTAGCGTACAGCTGGAATTAAACGCGTGTGGACTGGTACCTACATCCTCTTCAAATTCATTATTATCAATATATATTGATATTCTTCGTTTTTATGAATTTTGTGCGCAGCGAGCATAAGTCATAACATTATCTTTAAGTTGAAAAAAAATAAAATTTTAACTGGTTGTTTTAACTGCTTTAAAGGATTAAAATTCGAGCCGTTTCCTCTATCGCCCATGTTGGGCTGTCGTACCGCGATGTACGTACATTCTGCTTTACACCAGTGACAACAGCTGCCGGGCCCAGATGAAATCTCCAACCGTCCCATCCCGTGTGCTTTTTAAAAAGAACTTGCAATTGTATTGCACCCATATTAGGCCTGAGCTTAAGGGGGACTCTCTAGTACATCGTCATAATGGCTAACTTCCTTTCGAATATGGATGCAAATAAATATCACACTATCAGGGTTATTATATCAATTCATTTCAATAATTAAATGCCGTGGCGACTAGCTCAGTAAATTAAGCACGTCAGCCTTAAAAAAAAAAAAAAAAACCCGCAGATCGCGGTTCGATCAGCAGGGGTTTTCAAGATATTATTTTTCAAATTGCTAATTTTCTACTAAAACGCATTTTTTGACGAAATTGAGTGGATTTGAACTTTTTCTTTTCACAAATATTGCTTAACCTATCCTCTATTTTTCATCCCACTCAAATTTCTCTCTGTGTATAGCACTTCCCAAGCTGTACTATATAGACTGACGGAAATAATTGGTAAAATTAAAATAACAAATAGATGTGACAATTTTGTGAATCGAGAATTTAATTTCAATTGAATCGGGGTTGATTTGAAGCAGTAAACCGTCAAATTAGTCAGAAAATGTCGATTCATGAATTACTGGCATCCCGTCACTAATTCTTGTTCGTCCATCTCCGAACGCAATGACCTCGGAGGTCACGTATCGGAATATCGCGGCAACCAGAGATTAACATTAAAATTTATATCAAAAGCCTTTATTTGAGTGGAACATTTACGTATACTTACTTTGTTATTACATATCTTACATGGACACAATTGCAACTATTTTCAAAACAAAACGATATGAAGTATTTACTCACGTCCGAAATCAATCTATATGTTGGTGGACATTGACGTCAGCAACCGATTATGTTCGGCGACGTCGTTCCCTGTGTCATTGCTTTGGTTATTCGAACGCTCATTCAAGAATGCTCTCAATCAATATTGAAACGTTTTTTTGTGAAACTTTTCACTCAGATCTTAATTATAGGTCCTATTCGATCATCACTGAACCAGTAGTACGATCGAACTGTCTTGTGCAAAACGGAAAAGGTAACACTGCGCATGTCTGGTTACCACACATAGATGATCTATCCTACATTACAAATGTTGAAACTTTATATATATGTAACCCAGACATGCGCACTGAAAGGTCCGGAAGCAAGCCACACCAGCCAAAATTTTTGATGGCAATTAATTAATTACAGTGGAGCTCGTTAATCGGACATCTTTGGTTCCCAGCAAAATCGTCCGGATTAAATGAAGCGTCGGATACTGAATCGCATATTTTGATCTTCATAGAAGTAAACCAATAATTGTTATTTTATTGATTTTTTGTCGAAATGCGCATCTGGTCATCAGAAATGGGTACTTGATATGATATATTAAGACCCGTGGGTCGAGGCCATCTGCTGGTGGACTGTTAGTCCGAGGTCTCTACGCCCAGTTGCTATGTACTTGTTACTAGCTTAAAATTACGGATATGTATTGAATTCGCAGTGGTAAATTGGAAAATTTATATCAAAAATTAAGGATTCATCTGCCCTCAGGCATAGCTCTGATCCTTCGAAGTATTTGGCTCCATCTTTGGCACTGACATTTGTTCCTTTTTTATTATAGTTTAAAATTTCAGTGTTTTCCGGATTTTCCTAACATTTCGGTTTGAGCATCCACTGAAGAGACATAATTTTGTCGAAATGCGCATGCTGGTGATCAAAAATTGGTTCTTAATCATGATTTCTATATAAATAGTAATTAAACCCGTTTTCATTCATGTATCCATTTACTTTATTAGATAAATCATGTTTTAACATACTGTACATCCATCTAAAGCACTAAATCAACTTTATGTACAACAACAAATGATCCAATTTTCATTGTCCAGTTTATTACGTCGGTTTGTCTTTTTTTCCCACACTGCAGTGAATTTTTAGCTCGTCCATCCTCTTTGTTTGCGATTCCGATGTCGGGTAGCAAACGGACTGCTTAGTTGACTAATTTCATTTTGCATCGAGTTTATATTTCATATTTTTAATTGTCCAAGGCCCATATCTGGAGACAAAAGTATACAACCTCGTTATAAATTCACTCTCGCTTTGATCTAATCTAACAACCACCAACTAATTATCCGAGGTGGAATACTCAGCTCCACTCGGACGTGTTTCATGATTGCGGATGCAGATAATTGTGGGCTTAATCCGTGAGTACAAAAAACCCGCACAAATTACAAAGCAGTCCCTTTCTCCATCGGCCGGAAAATGTCGCTCTCTCTCTCTCTCTCTCCGGTTAGAATGGGTTCTTTCCTCTCTCTACACAATACGAAATAAAAAATCCTCCTCTTTCGTCTAAAATGTTCTCTCTCTCATAATCCACATCTCTCTCTCATCTCTCCTTCTCTCTTCTCTTCTCTCTCTCTCTCTCTCTCTCTCTCCGTGTTTGGAAGTTTGTACTAATATAATGACAATTGATGAAGCGTAAAAAACACGAGTTATCGTTCGTAACAACGTACCTTTTTTTAAAGTCCGGATTATGACTGAAAAGTATAGAATTTACAGTTCAATAAATATATCATCACTACCACCCGATGGTAGAATTGGTACAGATTATGTTTCACTTCCAATTGATACGATGTGCAAATTCTCGATTCGTGCGGCACTACAATAAATACCGACGCGTCTCAGTCTTAACACTACATAAAAGTAAATTTACTCCTTAATTCAGGGCTCTAATGAATGGCTATGGTTTTCTTTGCAATTTAACGTCTAGCTAGTTTAAAATCGTCCGAAGCAGACCTTTGAAGAAAAAAAATTCGTCCGGATTAACGTACATTTTACAATGCATTTAGCGTTTTGTAGTAAAACAATGACCGTCCTGGAATCCGAACGCGATTTCGGATAATGATACAAATAACGTGTAAATAATTCTGTTCCCAAGAAAAAACTCGTCGGAAGGTTAAAGTCGTCCGGATTAATGGCGTCCGGATAAACGAAGGCCCACTGTAGTTATTCGGTAGGGTGGTGTTTGAGTAGTTGAAAAATGCGTCAGGTTACCGCTTAGTCTAACAACTCCTGGACACAGGAGAAGTACCATCAGAACTGGAAAAGCAGAGATATCACCCGGATGACAAGCTTCTGTCCAGAAACCCAGAACGTGGTCATCACCACTGGAGAATCATCACCTCGCGTAGAACGTCCGGTGTGCCCGCAGGGACGGTCCTAGGACCATGCCTGTTAACCGAATGCCACTCGCATTGAATCAACAGTACGTTTATTTGCTGATGAACACGATAGCGTACTTAACCATCACATCCGATCAGCAGGCCATTAAGGTCGGGCCTACTTCAACTCAGTAGTTGACGTCATTCACTTGACATACCGTTTTTTGTTTATGAATATATTTCGTTGCGAATAACAATCCAGTAATCTAGAACGCGGTAAACCAGTAGAAGTCGTGATTACCTGGTGCTTGGAAACTATATAAAGACATTTCCTTGCAATTTCATGAACTGTTAGTCCGCCCGATCACTGACACGCTACTGGTCACGAATTTTCCATTTTTAAGCAGCACTTGCGATCTCGGAAAGATGGAGCTCTCCGGAAACTGTCCTTCGTCCAAAAATTCGTTCTATATCACTTAACACAATGAAATAGCCCACACTACAATGTTTTCCCGACATTTCAGGAACTCAATGGGTCTCTGTGGGTTTCCCGATATTTACCATAATTAACGCTAGCTCTCTGCTCCACCTCTTTCCGAAATCTCACATTTTCGAAACAAATGACGAAACTGTTAAATAGACGAAATCTCGATTTCTCTGCTATTTCGATTCTTTGACGTTCAAGTTTTTGCAGTTTGGCATGAAACTCTGGAAGGAGATCATAATGTTATGAAACATCTCAACTCGAGGAATTTTACATAAATACAAAATGAAACTGTGTATGAACGATAAATACTTTTTTCATTAAATTGCCGTGCTCCGGTCACCATCCACGTCTAATAACATATCGTCATACTATGAAATCGGACAAAAGTTTTACATTTTTATAATTCACATATAGCAAAGGATATAAATATACTAATACTAATAATCTATAACGTACTTTTATGTGTACAGTTATGGAACACCATACACTCAAGGATAACACCGCCAGGTGGTCCAGCGTTTTGCAGCGAAGGTATGTAGAAGATAGTCCACGATATACCTGTATCTCAGCGTTGTACACAAGACACTCTAGGATGAACATCACCTGGAGGAAGCAGGAGGGAGGCCAAGACATGTATATAAAATGGCGAAGTAAAATCAATGTGTCATACGTATCATAGTCCAAAAACGACATATATACAAAATCGGGTGAGGGCAACACGGACCTTTGACAAAAGCGAATGCAGGATCACGGTGCCATGGAGGATAATAATGCACTCCTCTACTGGCCGGCTCACACCCGCCGTGAGCCCGTAGTCGAAACAAAGAATCGGGGTTACCCTCATCAGATCCAATACCGAAGAAATGACAGTCTATTAACAAAGGACACTTGAAACAAATCCGTCAACATTGACTTAGTGATAATTTGTAATATAAAAACAAGTCATTATATACTGGACCGTAGAATTCGCGAAATGATGACTGTAAAAACGAGATTCGTTATAAACCTGCAACATCAACTTTGTTTGGTTAGTAGTTGGCCCCAGTTAAATAGTCCTCACACGCATGGCATGCCTTTTGCGTATCGAAATCAACTGAGAGACATACACACCATACAGCAGGTGATTAGTGGACATTACTACATAAAAAAGGACAGTTGAAATCGCAAAAAGTCAAAGTCATCACGTTTATCAATATAAATGTAGCTTTCAGTCTGCCATTAAGAAGTCAATATTTCATGTAAAATATCCAAATTTGGAAGCAGATCTGTCAGATTCTGTGGTGTCCTTATTTCGAGTTCGTCAGATTATCCTGTCCGTTTTGTTCAAAAAGCCAATTATCAATTCTTTGAAAAAGCCTAGATTTTATATCGTGATTTTATATAGTGTGGAACAATATACATTTTGATGCAGTCAATTTTAGAAAAATCTCGTGACTGAAGTTTTCTAAAAATCCTCTTTAGACGTTTTTGAGACATCCAATCTTATTGACACCACTTTCATGAAATATGTAATGTGAGAACCAGTATCTCGAAGTGACTCTCTTTAAAGCTGTTAGTAGTTTAGTTGAAGAGTACAGGATAGAGCTTGGTAGAGCCTTACTGGAACCACGATGTATTTTGTTTGTAAGTGATTCTTAGCCATTCGAGATCCAGTAAAGGTATGGTAATTCACATTGATCCCTATGTCTTCGGAAATGAAGTTGTAACAAAGATCACCAACGACCTTAGTTGCCATAATATAAGGAGCGTCGGTCTGATCAACAAAACTGAGACGTTCAAGGAAACAACCCCGATAGAAGATCACTACCTTCTTCAGTTCAGCACGAGATGGGAATCATTGCTCCAGACCATAAGGGGTGGATTTACATATGCGGGGGCCTGGATGTTGTGTCCATTTCGAGACATACTTGAGGCTTTTAAGTCTCAAATGATCCCAACGCCTAAAACCAATATTCACCACTGGTTTTTTTTTGCGCACCTAAGTTAACTTAGCATGATATATCAACAAGATGCTGTAGCTAACTCTATGTGGCAGAAACTGCCAAACTTAATAATACTATTCAAAATAAAATAAAAATTATAGATAATGAAAGTCGTACGCTCTAGGCGTCAGATAAAAATCTCTTGCTTGATTGTTAGCTTATCTTGTATTGGTACAGTGTTTTTCCATTGATAGATGATGACCCATATTGATGGTCGAGGTCAAACCACTACAATATCGAAAATATTGAATGTTTGCCCAATGTCTTGAGAAACAAGTTGATAGTAAGTAACTGGAGACAGAGAGTATATGCTACTCTTATCGATTTTCTGTCAGATCATACGTCAAACTAATTTTAAAAGCATTTTTCTCTGCTTCTCCAATCAGTACTTTTAATTAGTGCTTTTAATTTGTTCCATGAAAAGGACGTTTGGCATTATTCCAAGACTCATGTACCATGTATAAACTTGTGCTACTATAGTCTGCCAAATTTATCATTCTACGTGTTGGGAACCCATTCTTTACTTGTCACCTTCTGTTAGAATACTGTGGGCTGTAGTTATGATTCACGGTGGTTTTATAGTATCAGGAATTGTTATTCTAAATTCCTATTTGTTGCCAGTATTCTGTATGAGCAAAGTAACTGTTGAAAGTTCCCAAATGACAACATCAATGATGAGACTGATGTACATGTATATTTTCTTTTCTGCTTGGTAGAATGGAAATATCTGAAACTTAGTTGTATCTCCCTTATGCAAAGCTCATCTCCTTTACTGGCGGTTGGCTTGAAATTTAGATTTTTTGAAAGGCTATTTCTATACAATATTATACAAAATAAGTATTATACAAAATAAGAGTTCGGCGAACACATACCCCTGGATACATCAGGTGGGATCAAGTACCTAGGAGGAGTAAGCATCTAAAATTGACTGGTCACAACCGCCGTGAGTTTATTGTCTTGATCAGGGAAACTAAGTAATCCATGGTCAAAATCAGTGCATTATAAACGGCAATTGCTATGAAACACATCAAACAGCTCTAGCATTCGAACCTATTGCCGATGGTATGTGCAAACTAGATCGTTATAACGACCATGTGATTTGCGAAATGCTGCATTTTAAAAGTGTTAGAAACTCCGCAACAAAAACTTGTTTGTAAGTAACCTGCCTCGATTCAAAAACTGATCATATGCAGAACACTCTCCTGTGAATCGAATAAGTTGAGAGACATTCACATCATAATTATGCTGGTGATGATGGGATATTGCTACATAACTATGGGAAGTTGATAATGGAGAAGCTGAAATCACCCTGTTTGTCATAAAGTTGAATTGATACTTTGTCGTTAATGTCTATATTCAATAAAATATCTAAGTATGAAGCAGACACGGAGGACTCTTTGGTGTCTATTTATTTCTAGTTCACTGAGATATATCGAGTCGACTTTTGAATGAAAATTATTATTAATAGATAAAACGTCGTCTATATATCGAAACGTCAAACGCTATCTAGAGACTTCTTTTTTCATGTACATGTAGAAGCTGTTGAATGAATTCTACCTCATAAGAATATACAAACAGGTCATGCAACAAAGGAGCGCAATTCGTGACCATGTATCAATTATTTTCAAATTCCAATTGAAGAAAGATCATGTACAGGAAAAATTCTCGTCATAGAAAAGCAGAATTTGTGTCAGTTTCTCGTGCTGTGCAATTCTTGCTCAATCATCTTCATAATAACATTGGATTGTAATAACATAAGTGGAAGCATTTAGTTTGAAGTAAAAGAAAATTAAAGAAAATTCACTATTGCTGACTGCCCATAAGCATCATTGTATAATCAACAAAGCGATAGACGATTTTGTTGAAAAAAAAGAAAATATTCCTTTTATCGATGTGCTTTCAAATTTCCTCTTTATTTAATATTTGTGAACATATTGACATTTACAGCATAAAACCAGCAAATGAACTATAGCTATCGCCATAAATATAGGCGGTTCCAGACCAACTGCAAATCCAGGCTCTTTGTCCCGCTTCCATTCTTACAATAGCCATTTTAGTACAGAGCATGTGAAGTGAATGACCGTTATTATGACAATAGCTTAAAGCATTCAGTTTGCCATTCACCTTTAGAGCAGTAAAAGCGTTTTTGTTGTGTTGTGTCACAATTGTCCATTCGAAGACATAGACCCCCAGATTTCGGTGCAGTGAAGATCCCCTTTGCAGCATCGTAGCCACCTCCAAGGTTTAGATCTACACTACTGAACTGGGCTCTGCTCGCACCACTAAAAGAGTGTGTAGAACCGACTTTGGCATTGAAGGCTACAATGGAGTTTCCTGGAAACAAATTAAAAACTTATTGAACGGTTATTTATCTTTAATCCTTAGTAGGTATATGTATATTTTAATGAATTATCAAAATTGTACCGTGAATTGCCTTTAAACATTCACCTCTGGTGGTTTTGCATTTGTCTTTCATATAGCCAACAGCCTCACACGTTTTCACGACAGTGGCGTAATCCTCTCTAAATGTTTTCAGACTGGGTAGTGGTAACTTTTTATTGGCAGCAGTGATACCGGACATGACACAGAGGACTACAAAGAAAACTGTAGTCGGCATTCTGTAAAGAGAATAACATGAAAGTAAGATACGGAAATGATTAGCGCGTTATGAAATAAAAATGCATTGCTTACACATGCATTTGCATTTTTAAAGCCTTTGTAATGTACATATTTTTAATATTTATCTTAAAATCCCCGCTTAATCCTTTGGGTAAGTAACGATTGAAAACAGGACAACAAAATAAAAAAAAAACCACCGTATAAGAGTGCAAAATTCTGAAAAGATTATATTTCAACTCTTAAATGATAATTGGCCAATCAAATATTCAGAAACATTAAATTACTAAAAAAAAAAAAAAAATAGTAACACGTGTAGATTAAATCTTTAGAGGTGTCTGTCGACTATGTTTTCATTTCGCAGAAATTGCAAAGTACATTTACTGAAAGAAAATTTGTTGAAAATTCCACATTTGGATTACTTCTTGTGCTTGGAAGAAAATTTTAGCCACATTAGAGGTAAGGTAAACTTCTCTAGGAATCGAATGATGTGCAGTTATGTTGTCTGATATGGAAATTGGCCACAAATCTGCAAACATCCGTCGGAGCATATGTCTGTAATAATGGTAGTAGTGTTATATATCATTTACACCCCTTTATGTGGGTGGTAATAATTTTCGTAGGGTTTGTATTTATAGACCCCCGGAAGTACTATTACAGACAAACATTAACCAGTTTTCGTAGGCTGAAACATTTAGGAATATATTTACATTCACTAAATCTTTTGTCGTATCTTTGATTTGAAATTGACATTGCGTGCATCATTCAATAAAGTAATTGTTGTTGCAAACTACATGAAGTTAGATCTGAATTTCCGCATGATCATTACCAAATAAGGAGCGATTAATTGGCCGTTCCTTTTCAAGTAACGAAATGGTAACAATATGATATTTTAGGACATACATCTAGTTTATATGTTGCGAAAATGCATTTCTATTGCATCCAATAAACATCTATTTTTTATACCCTTAAAGGTATTTCACTTTTAAAATTGATGAATTACAAGTAGCTGAAGACTTGGAACTAGGTAAATAATGTAATTTATTAATTGGTTGATGTATTAAAGTGAAATTAATTTGCTTGAAATCTGTATGAAAACTTCAAATAATTCTTGGCCAATAATTAAAAAAACTCGCGCTAATTTTCAGCGCGAGTGCACTCGAGCACTGCCACGCCCCCCACTCTTTTTTACTCTACCATTCTGATAATTTTAAGACAAAGGAACATGTGAAATTATGAGAAATATAAAAAAAAATGACATTATAGCCCTAATATGTGGTTTTTTTAAACCTGATTGAAATCTGATCAATATTTGAGAACTTTTAATCGTGAGCCATCCTAGGTGCAAAAGAATAAATGTAATTATATATTATCCTATTACAGTATTAGTTCTCATCTGAAGCCTGAAACGACATATTTGATTTCTATCAATGAATGTAATGTCATCGTCATCCACGATATAGCTATGTGTTGCTTTTAATAATTTGCTCTTCACAGCAACTAAAAACAATGATTTTTAAATGAATAAATCTCTCACCAGCTAGAGATTCTTAAGTGCAAAAAAGGTGACGTTTAAAACACTGTAGCTCAATAAAAGCATCGCCAACCCGTTTTTCTGTTTTAATTTCCCAGTTCTCCTTCAATGTAGATATCAAAAATACACTTCTTTAAAAAAAATGACATTAGTCCAAACTCAGGTGCGAATCTCTTAAAGTATGCGCAGGTTATGTGTTTTCATTAGCACAGGTTTTGTTTTCTTCATTTGTTTTAGTTGAATACGGAAAAATAATTAATGTAGAGATAGGTGTTTACAGTTTTTGACATTCCTATTAAGTATACGATAATAGTAACTCTATTAGATTTGGAAGTTCATTTCGCTGTTACTATCAATTCAGAAACTGTCTATTGATAAAATGATTTTATTCTGTTAGTGAATGTTCATTTTTTCAACAGATTGGAACGGGGGTTAATTTTCGCGGTGTCACAGGACATGTAGATTGCAATTCTGCTTCCATCGTTTATGCCTACACCATTTCAAGTATGCTTGACCTTGATCATTGACCTGAAGTCTCTTTTGTTTAACACTGGAAGCATGGGTGCCAGTTCGTGTAATCGCTTATAGTTTTTATCTGACCCACAGTGTTGAGAGGTACACGGACAAACGCATACTCTGGCACACAA
>CAJDSM010021979.1:5507-17632 GCA_903981925.1 Ostrea lurida
CAATTGCAAGTCCCATCCATTGATGTAAACTTGGCATATTAATTGCTACCCATTGATTATAACAGATTTTGATGAAAATGGCACCCCAGTTGCAGGTACTCCCTCTCTCATCCTTGTCAAAAAAGCGAGCGCCCATTACCAGCGGCACGTCTTGTATACCAATGTATAGGAAGAAACCCCCCCCCCCCCTTTTCCCCGCTGGGGGGGGGGGGTCGGTCTACATCCAAAAACGTATTCCTTTATCGTCAACGATGGAAAAAGAAGTTAAAGAAAGCATTTAAAAGGAGCGTTATTCAAAAACTAGCCGTTAAAACAGAGAATTCACACTTAACATATGTCTTTTTAACCGGTGAATTAATTATGCGCATTACATGAAGTTGAATTAACCTTAATTATTATTTCTTTGGTTTGTCCCGTTGAGATAACTTTCGAGAAGATTTTTACTCATATGGAGACGTTCACCATTGCCGGTGAAGGGCTGCAATTTATTTATTTATAATTTTAGTAAAAAAACATAGAGACCAAATGAACCTTCCGTAGCGGTTCTTAGACGAGTACCAGATGAAAGGTGTCGCCGAAGGAAGACTCTGGCGGCATTTTATTTTCCCGGGGATTTCTACATGAAATGAATCACGTACAGTACACCATTGCTACATGTATGTCATTATTGATTTTCAATTAAACCATAATAATTTAATTTTTATTTATTATGTTAAATGTTTCCAGTCAAATCTGTGGCGAAGTTCCAAAATGTAGTTCGCATTGAATTTGATATCATCTGTTCGCATTGATTTGATATTCAATATATTACTGTACAAGAATACAAGTTCATTTATGAATCAATTTGTTATGATTACCGAACATTTCCCTTATCTTTTTTTTTTTTAAATGATAGTGTTTATTTTTCCCTGTCGAACTGTAAGTGAACCTTTTTAAATAATAATAGACATAAAAAAGATAAAAATATTCAAAGGAGATTTAAATTAAAATAATATCCCTCCTCCTTTAAACATTGAAAAGATTCTAACAATCAAAACATCATTGTACATGAATTTAAAGTGATTATTTTATTTTTTCTCATTTAAAATAATGGAGTTCATTTGCCCCTCTTTTACGGGGGAGTCAGTTTAGACAGGCTGTTGATGGAGATAGGGGTCAGACCTTATACCTTCTCTCCTCCCCTAAAGATGGAAGTACACATTACACGCTGTGCGGAGAGGTAAGAAACTACTGATGGAGATAGGGTCAGACCTATCCCCCTCCCATCCCCATACTGATGGAGATAGCGGTCAGGCCTATCCCCCTCCTCCCCCATTTTTCATTTAAAGAAGCGAAGTACACATTACACGAATGCCGAGAGGGGGAAAAACAATACATGTACGATGAGATAGGGATCAGGCCGGAACAGCTTCATCTCACGATCCTCCCCCACTCCCCGTCACATGTAATGAAGACACCCCAGTGCATCGGTGGCAGAGGGGAGGGGTCACCAAAGACGAGAGTCCGGGGCGACTATTCTCCGGCGGATTTCTAAGGAGGAAACGTGTGTACGTATCATTGATACAGTGTATTCGCATGTCGTATCATATATACCGTTATATTTAATAATTTTGTATTGCCTCCCAGTCCAAAGATGCATGGCAATGTTTCAATATCGTTGCCCCACATTGATTTGATATTCAATCTGTCACTTGATTTTATTAATAGTTCAATGATTAGTTCACATTGATTTTAAGTATCTGTCACATTGATATATTAATATTTATAGAGATAGCATAATAGAGATTGAAAGCTCATCTGCAGGAGGAGGAGACCCATTCGCTAGTCAGAGTTAATCATTATTTCAGTTAATATAATGTTAATGTTGATAAATAGTGTTTATTCTATTACAGTAACACGGCCTTCGAAATTGTTTAGCATTGTCTTGATATTTTGATGAAGAGGTCTGGAATCATAACCTTCAGCCCAGACGAGGTGAGGGTGGACCCATCTTTATCAGAAAAAATCATAACGAATGTTGTTAAAAAAGATAAAAAAAAAATCTGTCTGGAATATAATCAAATTTATATACAGCTTACTCCACTTATTAATGAAATCGCTTAATTTTGAAATATCGTTTAATTTGAATAAAAGTAAATCCCCAACCTTAGTCTCTCATATTCTTTGCAAATAAAATTCGGTTAATTTGAAATAGGAATAGATTGAAATATCGCTTATATTGAAAGCAATCTCGGTCCGCTGAGGATAAATGAGTTGTTTTATAACGGTCATATTGAAGTCCCTCAGCCGAGCTATCGTCACGGTTGATAACACTAATTACACAAGCACGGTACCAGGTGAAATGCTTAATTTGAAATATTGTGATGTATTTGGTTCTCTCTCTGATTAGTTTTCACTGCATGCACGAGTAAATAACATGGGGTATTACAATTTTCACAGCTTAATGGAGACGAACATTTTCAATAAGAATGGCTACTCCTCAAAAAAGAAAAACGCTATCATTGGACACTAAATTATATCAGCAGTGGACAGTAAAATAAATCAAAATCAGAAATAGCCAAGGATCTCGAATAATCCGTCAGTACTTTAACGATGATATTAAAACAGCGTGCTACCATCGTTTGAAGGCATGGAGTCTTGGTGAATTCCCCGGAAAAACGGATGAGAATGGGCAATTATACAGAGATAGAAGAATGATCTTTTAAGTGGTTTATTAATGTAGGTCATCACATACGATATCAAGCGAAGTCCTCACAAAAAGTCGGAAGAATTCGCTAAAAAATTAGGATGGCGATTCAAATGTTTCTGAATTTATTGACGATTCAAAAAATCGACGTGTGTGCGAAAGTGTAGACAAAAAAAAATTTGGCTGATGACTGGATTGGAAACAAATTGCCCAATTAATAGCTAAAGTATAAGCAAGGAATATTTTTAATGCTGACGAGACCGTTTTTTTTAAGTGTGAACCAGCAAAAATCTCTTCATCTTAAGGGTATCAGTGTCATGGGGGAAAACGCAGTAAGGAAAGAATTTCGTTTTTTGTTTTTGTAAGTATATTATATTTTTCCTTCGACAAATTGTGATTTTTGTCAAGCACGTGAATGCATACTTAGCTATTTTGGGCAATTTGTTTCCAATCCAGTCATCAGCCAAATTTTTGTCTACACTTTCGCACCACGTCGATTTTTGAATCGTTCAATAAATTCAGAATAACATTTGAAATCGGCCATACCTAATTTTTTAGCGAATTCTTCCGACTTTTTTGTGAGGACTTCGCTTGATATCGTTTGATGACCTAGCATTAATAAACCACTTAAAAGACATTCTTCTATCTCTGTATAATTGCCCATTCTCATCCGTTTCCGGGGAAATTCACCAGACTCCATGGCTTCAACGATGGTAGCACGCTGTTTTAATATCATCGTTAAAGTACTGGGATTTATTACGAACTCCTTGGCTATTTCTGATTTTGATTTAATTTTACTGTCCACTGCTGATATAATTTAGTGTCCAATGATAGCGTTCATGCAGTGAAAACTAATCAGAGAGAACACAAATCCAATACAAATATTTCAAATTAAGCGATTTCACCTGGTACCGTTGTTTGAATTAGTGTTACAACCGTGACATAGCTCGGCTGAGGGATTGCAATAGACCGTTATAAAACAACTCATTTCTCCTCAGCGGACCGAGGATTGCTTTCAATATAAGCGATATTTCAATCTATTCGATTTCAAATTAACCGAATTTTATTTGCAAAGAATATGAGAGACTAAGGTTGGGGATTTACTTTTATTTCAATATAAACGATATTTCAAATTAAGCGATTTCATTATAAGTGGAGTAAGCTGTATATAAATTTGATGTATATTCCAGACAGATTTTTTTTTATCAACATTCGTTATGATTTTATCTGATAAAGATGGTCCCACCTCCTCACCCTCGTCTGGGCTGATGGTTATGATCCCAGACTCTCTATCAAATATCAAGACAATGCTAAACAATTTCGAAGGCCGTGTTACATGTAATAGAATAAACAACTATTTTATCAACATTAATTATATTAACTGAAATAAATGATTACCTCTGACTAGGATGGGTCTCCTCCTCCTCAGATGAGCTTATCTCTATTATGCTATCTCTATAAAATATATAATCAATGTGAACAGATTAAATATAAAATCAATGTGAAATATCAAATCAATGTGGGGGGAACAGATTTGAACATGCCACACATATTTGACTGGAGGCAATACAAAATTATTAAATATAAACGGTATATATGATACGACATGCGAAATACACTGTATCAATGTGATACGTACACACGTTTCTCCTTAGAAATCCGGGGAAATAGTCGCCAGCCGGACTCTCCGTCTTTTGGTGACCTCTGCCACCGTGCACTGGGTTGTCTTCATTACATGTGACGGGGAGTAGGGGGATAGGCCTGATCCCTATCTCCATCAGTACATGTAGTTGTTTTTCCCCTCTCGCATCGTGTAATGGTGTACTTCCTTCTTTAATGGGGAGGAGGGGATAGGCCTGACCCCTATCTCCATCAGTAATGGGGAGGAGGGGGATAGGTCTGACCCCTATCTCCATCAGTAGTTGCTCTTCCCCTCTCGCACCGTGTAATGGTGTACTTCCATCTTTAATGGGGAGGAGAGGTATAGGTCTGACCCCTATCTCCATCAACAGTCTGTCTAACTGACTCCCCGTCAAAAGAGGGGAACTGAACTCCATTCTTTAAATGAGAAAATAAAAATACACTTTAATTCATGTACAATGATGTTTTGATTGTTAGAATCTTTCATGTTTAAGGAGGAGGGGATATTATTTTAATTTAAATTCCCTTGATAAATTTTATCTTTTTTATGTCTATTAATTATTTAAAAAGGTTCACTACAGTTCGAACAGGGAAAATAACACTATACATTTAAAAAAAAAAAGATAAGGGAAATGTTCGGTAATTATAAGCAAAATTGATTCATAAATGAACTTGTATTCTTGTAATATAATTCGATATCAAATCAATGCGAACAGATTGAATATCAAATCAATGCGAACACATTTTGAACATTCGCCACAGATTTGACTGGAACAATTAACATAATAAATAAATAATTAAATAATGGTATATATGATATCGAATATGACATACATGTACAATGTGTATCTGTACGTGAATTCATTTCATGTAGAATCCCCGGGAAATAAATGCCGCCAGAGTCTCTCCTTCGGCGACACCTTTCATCTGGTACCGTCTAGAACCGCTACCGGAAGGTTCATTTGTCTCTATGTTTTTACTAAATATATAAATAAATAAATTTGCAGCCCTTCACCGGCAATGGTGACGTCTCCATATGAGTAAAATCTTCTCAAGTTATCTCAACGGGACAAAAACAAAGAAATAATATTAAGGTTATCACTTCATGTAATGCGCATATTAATTCACCGTTAAAAAGACATATTGTTAACGTGTGATTTCTCTGTTAACCAGTTTTTTGAAACGCCTTTAAATAGCTTTCTTTACTTCTTTTCCATCGTTGACGATAAAGGAATACGTTTTTGGATGTAGACCGACCCCCCCCCCCGGAGGGGGGGGGGGTTCTTTCCTAACATTGGTATAGACCAGACCGTGGCCGGCGGTATGGGTCGCTTTTTTGACGAAGTCAAAATATATCAATGGGTGCCATTTTCATCAATCTGTATATCAATGGTAGACAATTTAATATGCCCATTACATCATGGAGGTAATATTAATATTTCGCTGAATTCAACTTTACAAGATTTGTAAATCATTGAAATATTATTACATTTTCCCCTAAATATAACTACAACCCGGATATAAGTTAACAATATGCACTTACTTGCATGGGGGCAACTAGCATGAACAGGTCACATATCCGTAGTATGAACTTGGTCAGATTTTCAACGGAAATATATATGAATGGGTATGGGTTTCAACAATATGAATATATTTTGGGGGTGGGTTTGTAAATCGTCAGCGGAACGTCTGTACCCAAAAGTAATAAGGTTAGACCCCCCCCCCCCCCCGGGACCGATCCATTCCATTTTGAGCAGAAAGTTGAAATTCAATTGGTGAACTTGCGGAAATGTGTGATCCTGACAGTAAATATTTTCTACAGCATTCTGAGAGAGCTGGCTAGGCATGGTTTCCTTAAACGCTTCATTTGATACATCGACATGATTCATTAGAATCCAAAAACGTCTGATTTTATTTTAACGACTTTTCTCGTCTTTGCTGATGAGGCCATTTTTCGCTTCCATAAATTTTCACACGAAACGCTGGATTGATTGAATTATTTAGTTTTACGTCCCGCGAGAATATTTCATCATATGGAGACGTCACCATACGGTGAAGGGCTCCAAATTTAGGCCTATGCTCAGGCACTCAGGGCCTTTGAGCAGGGAGGGATCTTTTTCGTGCCGCACCTTGCTGTGACACGGGCCTCGATTTTTCCGTGCTCCATCCGAAATGACCAGCCCGGACCTATTCTAACCCGGATCCCCACGAAACGCTGGAAGAATTACACTTAAATTGATTGATTATTTATTGTTTTACGTCCCACTCGAAAATATTTCACTCATATGGAGACGTCACTACTGTCGATGAAGGGCTGCAAATTTAGGCATGTGCTCTGCACTCAGGGCCTTTTGACTGTTAAACAGTTACATGAAATGTTTAAAGAAATTAGGACAGACACGATATAAAAAAGTAGCCTTTCCATTTAAAATTGGTTGTGGATTAGCTCAGGGAGACTGAAATGCTTACAAAAAATGAAGAGTGGGCACTTTTAAAAAAAATATATATATGGGGCATATTGATTCCTCACGTACATTGAAGAAGCCTGTGTCTCGTTGCAAACAATATAATTATGTACATGTATATCAGTGTAAAGGTTTGTATTTGACAATAATTATATACAAATAAAATATTGAAAACGTGACAAATGAAGAATTGTATCAATCAATATAAAAAAATAAAATTGCCCCAAACTCACAAGTTAATGTTACAAGAGTTGCCAAAATGCCGTAATCCTGCGGCCCTAGCAAACATTTATAATATTTCCGAAACTGTCCATTTCTTTGGCGGATGTAATGAGTGTTTTCGTTCTTTACAAACATCACGAAACAGTTCGGGCATTCTTTCCTTAAGGATGCAGTCTCCCTCCGAACGAAGACATATTCTCCATTTTCAGAAATGTCATATACATTCACGTACTGCTTTTGATGTCCGGATATTTTCAATGATTAAGTTCAGAAATCTCTGATACAAGAAAAAAAAAAGATTATAGTTTATTTGCAGTTAGAGATCAAAATAAAATCTGAATTGTGATGCAGTGCTATCTTTTATAAATAAATAAATATATTTTTTATTAAATGTTTTAAAAAAAAAACCACGAAAATAAATCAATGTGGAAAATAATGTTAAAGAAAAATCACGATAATATCAGTTAAAAACAATGTCAATGAATTGTTAAGACAATATTACATCAAAGAGCGACATAAAAAAACCAATTGGTCTTTAACAGGTTATTGACGTAATCTACTTTATCATTTTCGTTACTGTGAGCTATAAAAGAAATTATTTCCTATCTTACCCCAGACAAACCTGTGGGGATCCGGGTTAGAATAGGTCCCCAGCATCCCCTTGCGTGTCATAAGAGGCGACTGAATGGGGCGGTCATTCGGATGAGACCGGAAAAATCGAGGTCCCGTGTCACAGCAGGTGTGGCACGAAAAAGATCCCTCCCTGCTCAAAGGCCCTAAGTGCCGAGCATAGGCCTAAATTTTGCAGCCCTTCACCGGCAAATGGTGACGTCTCCATATGAGTGAAATATGCTCGAGTGGGACATAAAACAGTAAATAATCAATCAATCAATACTCCAGACAAAGATGGAAAAAATACGAGTCATTAGCAAGTAAGCATCTATATTTACATATATTTACTGCTTATGTAGATAAATAATATATTACTAGAAAAATATTTATATCCTAAACGCGTCACATATGTTTCTTTTTTTGAATTCTTACAGTCTTTAAATTTTCATCGCGTTTACGTATAAAATTATTCAGGTGTCTTTAAACGTTCAACAACTCCATCTCGTTCCGTCCCTTTTCTCTTCAATTCCCTTTCTAAATCCCTCTCATCTTCCTGACGCGAATGGAGAGTGTTATGTTCTTCACTGGATACACACAACCCATTGTCAAGTTCATCGTCAGTCGAAAAAAGGGAACTGCAACAAATAGTGACCACTTTTCTTTACTTGAAATCCTAGGCAAAATATTGAAACAAATTAAACTTAATACTATAGTAGTAAAACAATCACGTGCATCTTTCATCTTTTAAAAAAGGTTTTAAGTAGCATAATCTGTATCTTTACGAAAAATTAAATCTTCGGATTTTTTTTTCATATTTATACATCTAATAAAAGTTATGCTTTTGTACGTATTACAACGTTGAAAGCAAAAAGATACAAAGAACAAAGCACCTGTTTCTAATTATTTATGATATTACCAACCTATTGAAAAACAACAAAGTCGCCCGAGATGTAGGCATGCGCAGTACTGTATTATTGTTTTGCGATGTATACACATGGCCTTTTTCTCTTAGCATTACGTATTAAACAACAATCATAAGTATGCATCGTGATATATAATCATATATTTTTGCATTTACAGTTAGAAATACGTCGAATATTAAGCTATTACCATAAACATTTTCAAGCGTGATTTGAATCGACTTCCATATAGGAGATCGCGTGTTTATGGACGTTCAATCCCTTTCCATTTAATAGAAATTGCCACGTGTAGACACGTTGTCTTTTTGAGGCTTATTTCTCGCTTCAATGTTGTTTTACATTTTGACCGGGCAGATTTCGTGTTCGCATTTTTACCGTTTATATATTTTGATTTCCTTAAAGAAATCACAGTGTAATAAATTCAAAAGATACAGATTATGCTACTTTTAAAAGGAAAGAAAAAAATAATCAATGCCAATGAGGTGATGCTACTGTGACATCCGAGCATAAATCTATGAGAGTCCCATCACTATACTTAATAAATGTGGAATAAAGAATAAAAATAGGCAAATAATTTAAAAAACAAAAAACAAAAAAAAAAAACCCCAAGATGAATACATGTACACATATACATCTTTTTGCAAGTCTGTATGAGCAGTACGAAGACGGTGTTAGTTGGTCACCTACAGTTTATGTGTTGAAAATAAAAAAAAGAATATAAAAAATTAAGTGACCAATAATAGTGAGATAAAAAGATAAAGAAATACTAGACAGAGGGAGATAAAAAATACTAACATACCGGTGGTCTTCTTTTGAGCTATTTCAATGCACAGCGCTAACGATGTGTAGATATTTAAACAGAGCTTACATACCATCCATGCGCTATTTCATGTTTATTGAGGAAGCGGAATTGTTAAAAGATCACCATGTTGTAAACAGCAGATGTTCTATGTTATACACGCTGTTTATATTTTAATGTTTTTTGAATAATCATGAGACGTTAATTCAATCGAAGAAAATGTCGCTCTGCTTCTGCAGAAAATAAACAAAAATTACAAATGGAAAACTCATTGAAAAAATATCTATGCATTTATGTATAGTTAAAACAATATACCGGGTAAACAAATAATAAAAGCTTCGGACTTTCACAGGTACCCCCCCGCTTTCTAAAAAAAAAAAATACACAAATGATTGGAATACATGGACTGAAAATAAATGTATAAAATATACTGTGTACTTTTCAAAAAATGGAGGAAAAATACCCCAGCAAGTGAATAATATGTAAGGAATTCACGAATTAGAATAAAATATATATATTGTGCAATGCAACCTAGCTGCGTACTGCAACATTGAGGATGGATTTGGTGTTTCATTCATCACCAAAAAGAAAGAGAAGTAAATGAAAAAAAGAAATCAAGAAAGATTGATGGAAAAGCTGTGCGTTTCAAAGGTTTTATACTAACCTCATGCAAGATTTTTTTTCCTTTAATCTTTAAGAAAAATGTATATTAGTAGTAAGGGGGACAGTACACAGTCAGTAGTCAAGATGACGTCATGGGTTTTTCCAGACCCACCCACATAGGTCATTGAGGTCAAGGGGTGAGTACACAGTCAAGAGTGATTTTTTAAAAAAGATAACATGTGGTTTCCCAACATCTTAGGAGTAGTAAGGGGGATAGTACACAGTCAGTATACAGTCAAGATGACGTCATGGGTTTTTCCCATAGAGGTCATATGAGTTCACAATCAAAAGGGGGGGGGGGTCTTACAGTCACGGGGGTCTCAGCCACTGAACGTCACATGGGAGTCTACAGTCAAGGGGGGGGGTCTAATTCACGAACATTCGCAGTTATTCAATGCTTATTAATTATAGAGCTATTTTGTGGTCACATTCTAGTATAAAAGACCCTCATTTTCCATATTTTATAATTATTTTTAAGGTAGCAGAGATTGACAACCGTTGCAGTAAATAGTAAGTAAATATATCATAAAAAAATTAAATTCTTCGCCAACTTTTCTTAAAGATAACTAATGTTGCATTCAGTGTGCATTTTATTGTGTAGTAAGATATTAGTGCAACATACAACAAGAGATAAGTTTAAAACTCATTATAAAGGAACACATGTGGATATTGCACATACAGGAAAACATTTGTTTACAAGGATATAAGTTGTGTACATGTTATTCACAAAATATTGTTAAGAACAAAGTTTTACAAGTACTAAAATGGATTTGGCCATTTGTCTATTTTAATGCACAGTGTTCCTCAATGTCTTGGCAGCGCTCATGTTTCAAACGGACACACACATAAGCTCACACAAAATCAGAAAACTAAGATTGTAAACTTAACCCTTTTAGTCCTGGTACAGTTATCTTTAGACGACTTGTCTTCCAAATAGTTCAAAATGATTTTCATTTGCTGGCAATCGATGGCTACTCTAGCCAGGATAGTTTTTAATGTCTCGACTTGTTCGAGATCTCTTGCCTTTGTTCCGGATCGCTCATTCCTTTTCCAACTTTTTAAGTTTGTCCGGGTTTGTTCGACTGTAAATGAAAAATGAAATTAGCCTTACAGAGTGTCAGACGCCATATTTTAATTTGAATGTGCATCTCACATTCTATATATGAAAATTGATTTACAATTTTTAAGAACCCGTATTTATTTATTTTTTTAAAAAGAAATTAACAAAAGTCATTTCATGACAATTTTTAAGAGCCCATATTCAAACCTTTGTAAATGAATTAATATTGATGACAATCAAAAGATTATAATTCAATATTGCTATGGAATTAATGTGTTTAAACATTCATTACCTCAAATTGGTCAGGATGGAGTCCTCAACATCGCTAAACCGTCCTTCATCACAATTTTGGGGTGAATTCAGAGTTTGTGGCCAGTTTAATTCATGGGTCGTAGAGGTGAGGTTGGGCTGGCTTTCCGGGGTAGGGCTCAAGGGTCTAAACAAGAGAGGAGGAAAACGGGCACTTAGTGTCCATTCTATTCAAGATAAATTACCGAAATTATCCAAACAAATTTTTTTTTTCTTTCCTTTTAAAAAAAAAAAATTATGTGTCCATTTTAATTGATATAACCATACAGAAAATTTGGTAATCTTTTGTTTACAGTAAATAAACAAGTAAATTTTGTTTAATTTAAAAGACTACTTTATACCACTGTATTACAACATATTTTGAAGCATTATATTACACAGAAAGCATTGTATTTGGTTACCTTTGTTGAAATGGCAAATTGGAAGTCGAACTTCCACCAAGAGAACTTAATGTTGTATGGTACATGCAGGTTGAGTAGGGAGAAGGAAACTTTAATAAAGAGAGAAAGAAAAATTGTAAAATAAAACGCATATATATAACATTTAGTTAACAACGCTATCTTCAATAAAAGAGCGATAACTCTTAAATGTCATTACAAAGTGATTAGATCAGATTCAACAAAATCCCACTTACGGAGATGGAAACGTTGCCCCTTCCAACTCTTCTCCTATCTTTTCCCACATAGCTTCAAACTCTGTGAAAGAGTCTGTTGATTTTGTCGCGTCACTGTGATAAAAATATACAACT